>LPNX010268647.1:296530-368286 GCA_001517045.1 Pseudotsuga menziesii | reverse complement strand
TCTACCAATAAAACACTTAACATTCTAAAGTTAATTTACCATGTTGAATTTTCATGCTACAAGGCCAACTATGCCTAAAAACTTAACCTTCCAAAACTTAGTCTACAAGATCTATGTTATAAACAAAAACTAGAGAGAAGTGATTCAATCTTCTTCTGCATAGTTTTAATGCGGGTGTCGATAATTAGTTTGTGCATATCTATCTCTATCATATATTTAGAATCTAGAACCAAATTATTACATAATTACTTTCCAAGATATAGAACAAATACTAAAGTGTATTAATGGATTGTCTATTGAAGAAGCAATGCAAGCACAATTTTAAAAAATTTCATCATTGGCCCCGTGTAGCACATTAATTGATCTATAGGTATGGTTTTTTATGCTTGGATTGTTAGTGTCAGTCATGTTTGAGTCTGGAAACCCTCCGACAATGTCAATGCATGCGTCTAGCCTAACCATGCGAAATTTCAGTCCATGCAAGCACAAATTAAAAAAAAATCAACGTTGGCCCCATGCAACACATTAATTAATTTATAGGTATGGGTTTTGATGCTCGAATTGTTCGTGTCAATCATGTTTGAGTCTAAAAAACCTGCCACAGTGTCAATGTGTGCATCTAGTCTAACAATGCCAAATTTTAGTCCAAGAAAGCACAAATTTAAAAAAAATCAACGTTGGTCCCATGCAACACATTAATTAATCTATAGGTATGGTTTTTTATGCTCAAATTGTTGGTGTCAGACATGTTTGAGTATGGAAACCCTCCCACGGATTCAATGTATGTGTCTAGTATAACCATGCCAAATTCTAGTCCAAGCAAGCACAAATTTAACCATGCACCCATCCACTCAACCTACAATGCAATATCCTACACCATGGAATTCATGGTCATCACAGTCAAATCAACCAACTCATTGGTCCCCAAACTAGAGAAATCCTCACCCACAGAATCATTTCCATCACCCAGAGTTTCAACAGCCACAACTACAACTCCCTGCTAACCCTTCACCAATTAACATACCATTATGTCGTCAACTTCTTGCTCAACCTAATCCTAACCCCAACAATAAGGAAGTATAGAAAATTGAACCATTTAACATGCCAGCTTATTCTATCACCCATATCCCATGAAATGAATTACATTTATGATGTTGGAGGGTGTTGGAACCCATTTTCATTAAGGATGTTCCATCCCCTATGACTAAAGAAACAATCCCTGAATGGGTGGAAATCCCAATCAAAACAACAATCCCCGTTCTTGAGGATGATGAAATACTTGTGGAGACACGCCTTAGGAATTGCAAGCCTATGACAGTTGCCAAAGGATGGGTCGACCTAATAGATTGGATGGGATGCCACTTCAACCGTAGTTGGTGGTTGAACCTTTCGATAGATGGCCCCTGGACTTTGTAGGGCCTATTAACCCTCCTTCAAAACAAAAAGTTTACATTATGGTTTTCACATAATACATGAATAAATGGGTGGAGGCCACAACCTTGGTGAGAGATACTGTTCAATTTGTTTTGTATATCCTGTTTGAAGAAATCTTCACTTACTTTGGGGTGCCTAAGGAAATAGTTACATATGGAGGACCACAATTTGTATCTTATAAAGTTGAATCCCTCTTGCAGATATATCATATCCAACATAGGATAACTTCACCATATCATCCACAAGCCAATGGTCAAGTGGAAAATACAAATAAAGTGATTGAAGCTATTCTTACAAAAATTGTAAAGAGTCATCGTCGGGACTGGGAAGAAAGAATTCTTGAAGCGCTATGGGCATATTGAACTACATGGCGCAATACAACATGGTTTTCTCCTTATGAATTAGTGTATGGGAAAAATGTTGTATTCCCTGTTGAATTTAATATTAATACTTTGAGAACTGCTTTAAAAGAAAACATGGATAGAATAGAAGCCCAAAAGGACTGTTTGAATCAATTGAATGAGCTCGATGAGAAACGTGCGACTGATGTACATCATACTTCAATGATTCAACAACAACACTCCAAGTGGCATGATAGGCTTATCAAGAAAAAGATGTTCCATGAAGGATACTATGCCTTATTATATGACTCGTGGTTCAAGCGATATTTTAAAGGGAAGTTGTGCACCAAATGGTTGGGACCATACAGAGTGGACATAGTATTGGATAACGGAACTGTGCAATTGACCACGATTGATAAACAACATATACCACTATTTTCCAATGGTCATCCACTGCGACTCTACCATAAGCCACTCTCAAAGGATGGATTTGATTCTCATGTTTCTTCTAATGAAAATTGTCAATTGGTACAAGAACAGGGGTCTCCTCCTAAGCCTAAAACTCTTTAATCTTTTTCATATCTTCCATGAAGTTGTATATAAATATAAGGGTAATTTCTCGTTATGTTTTTTTTGTATAGTTTGATAAATTGTTCAATATTTTTTCGATGAGTCGGCTTGATGGCTTTTGTGTAAGAATTATGTGCAGAGATAGGTGCGAAGGACCCAAGAATAAAAGAAGCAGTCATAATGGGAAAATCGATTGCAAAGATGATAAGTGGTCCTCTGCAGATTGTTGGAAATGACTAGCGAGGGGAATTGTTGTGTTCGGACAAGGCTATTGAATTTCATTCGAGCATCGCTAGATTTTGTTCCAACTGAAACTCCATCAATCTTACCGATTTTTTACCGAAACTTTGCCATCTTTTTCGTCGAATTTTCTCCATCTTTTTGCTGAAACTACGCCAATCTTACTGCTCTTTGCTGAAACTGCACCAGCTTTTCCGCCAAAATTATGCCAACTTTTTGCTAAAATTCTACCAATATTACCTCCATTTGTCGAAACTTCACCAGCTTTTCCATCAAAATTCCACCAAATTTTTGCTGAAACTCCACCAATCTTACCATTTTTTTCTGAAAGTCCACCAACTTTTACGCCGAAATTCCCCCAAATTTTTTCCTGAAACACTGCCATTCTTATGCATTTTGCTGAAACTCCACTAGATTTTCCACCGACTTTTTGATGAAACTACACCAATATCGTAGTTGAAACACAATCTCTTTGCTCTCCCACCACCATATTTCCACTTTTTTTTTTCAGTCATTCATGGAAACCGTCGACTTTCCTCGAGACCAATTAGAATCTGACAAAGTTCCCACCTATGAATTTGAAGTAATTATTGCATTGAAATATTTGATCTTTCTGTTTGACGAAGGATTGTCAAATTTATTAATCCATGTGATTAGGGAAACCATCGTGTAGGATAAAGGCTAACTAAAATGCCCCACTTTTATGATCATTTTTTCATTGAAACCAATAAAACTTTGACTAAAAATTACATTTTTTTCAATTTCACGATTTGAGAAATCAACCATTGTTATTTTAGACTAAATGGAAGATTCTAAAACTGCCCAAATGATCTAAATTACGACTTAAACAACAAAAGTTACAGTTTCACCAATTTCTTGTATGCAGAATTCCCCTGACTAAATGGCGTTTGGGGTGTTTTGGTCATTCAAAATACTGCTCCGGACACCATCGTCGATCAATTTAACAGTCAAAGAAAGCCATTCAGTGTTGATCAAGAATGAATATGTCACCAAATTTTTATATTTATTGCATATCACGCCCTGCCACTCCAACTACCCATTGTTCCATTGTTGTTTCTGCACACTATAATCTCAACATCCAAACTTGGAAGGGAACCTAACGGTTTGGTGATTAACTCAACACAGCAATATGCATCAAGAGGTTGGCATTTACACTGTTTGTCCATATGAATTTACAAATTAGGCGCCTATTTAGAATCTCTCGGTGAGAAGTGACCTCATCATGGGAAATGCATTTCCATGTAACATTAGTACTTGTTTCCATCAGTTCACAGGAGGAAAGCGTATGGAGAATTCAGCTGGATTCACGATCCAGTGAATGATTTAGGAGTTATAAGTCATTGGAGGATAATATGGGATCGTGGGATGACGACTATTTTCTATTTTATTCCTCAGATCCAGTGGGATAGTTAGAATCTGGTAACCCGGTTCTCCTTATGCTTTGTCTCAACTAATTCCATGGCGTCTAGTTCTGGGTTAGCTACTCCTGGTCAAGACCTGTATCACCGGCTGGAACTAGAAATCCGGGAGCTTCGTCGAAAGGTCCACGAATAGAAGTGGGTTGTGTAGAGACTCAATGATGAAGGGGATCGTTGGCTTGCAAGGGTGGATGAAGACATGTTGCAGATTCACAAGGACTTCTCTTCCTCCCTCACTCAAACAAAATAAGCCCCGATTACCAAGCATGCTGCATTGGAGCTGAAATTTGAAACATTGGAGCTCCAGGTGAACATACTGTCTCTAGAAAGGAGGAATGCACGAGCAGCCCAGCCATATTCTCCATCTCGTGCCCCTGATCCTTCAGACAACTAAAATTGTTAATTTCGAGTTCTAGTTTTTCTTAATGTCTATAGCACTGGTAGTTCATTTACATTCACAAATATGTTAGCTAATGACTGTTATGTTTTATGTTTAGGCTTGTCTCTATGGAAGACTTCCAGGTTTTGGACAAGTAGGTATCATTGTTGTTTTGAAACTATTCTATGGCATTTGAAAAAACCTTTTGATGTAATTGTTCATTTACATTCACATCTATGTTAGCTGATAACTGTTATGTTTTATGTTTAATGTTTAGGCTTGTCTCTATGGCATAATTTCAGGTTTTAGACAAGTAGATCTCATTGTCATTTTGAAACTATTGTATGGCATTTGAAAAAACCATTTGATGTAATTGTGCCAGTGGTTCCACAACTGTTTCTTTAATTTAAACAAAATATGTTTCTATAGAAAAAATATTAACTAATTCATAAAAATAAATGCAATTAAAGTGGAACTTATAATTACAAACCACAAAAATGGGTTAACCTTGGGGATCATGAATTGTCCATACAAGCATTGCATGGAATTGAAATTTACTTTGTCGTATTTTTCTAGATACGTCATACATAGTGATTTCATTCCATACCTTTAGTAGCTCATCAATAAGAGGTTCAATATATACATTCATATCTTTAACTTGGCACTTACCTGATTGATTTGAACATATAAAATATATAATTATTACAACCATTTAGATATATAAACCATGCACAAGAGAAAAAGAAAAAAAAAAGTTATGTATGACATTATGCAACAAAATATGACAAATGAGATGCCACTACAATAATAATAATAAAAAAGTTGTAGACACATACCTGGAATAATCATCGATGACATTATGTGCTTCCTCTTTATTGACAACCATGGAGGAATGTTATTGTTGATAACAAAAATAGGCCACACCAAGTAAATAGATCTCTTCACTGCATATGGATTGACACCATTTACTGCCAAAGAAAGCATAACATTATGAGGTTCGTCTTTAAAGTGTTCCATTTTTCCTCCATATCTCTAAATGCAGAACCATCTGCATGAATTCGAAGAATGTCATCTTGAATTCTATTATGTGCATGGCAATCCATAAATTGTGTTATGTTTTTGCGCCTGAACAATCATTGCAAACATGGAATAATGAGAATAAAACAAGAGCCTTGCAAGGAACATTTTTTGTTACTTGATGTGTTCGATATCTACTAACATGACATTCTGGACATTATGTTTCAAATTCATGTTGTTTATAATATATAATATGGTCATCGGGGCATGCATCAATTGCTTCATACCGCATTCCAATTTCTTTCATGATGACATATAAATATCGATATGTGCGAGGTAAAATATTTGACGTTGGTACAAAAATTCAGCTATGAAGTTGCAACAAATAAAAATAAAAATTTAGTTAATATAATATATAAACAATATTAATGAAACACATTTCATCCATATTAATTTGACTTATGAATTAAAAATAATTTTATTAGACGAACAATGATAACCTTCAGCACGATCATATATATGTGATGGAATATATTACATACCTTAACATCTGTGTGATTGATGTGCTTGAAAGACCAATCATGACACAATATAGTAAAAACATTCATCTTTATTTTCTATACATTTCATAAATAGTACTTGTAGGGTTTTAAAATGATATCTATTATATCTAAATAGATATAGAGACTACATGGTTTTAAGACTGGGTTGATGTGGTATGGAATTGGGGATAATGTTTAGTGGGATTATGGGTAGATACTAGGTCGTCATAGTCATGTTTTTTCACAGAACCCTCCAACTCCTAACCAACTATGATCTCAAAAGAGGAGTTTGTGTAGGGAGTTAGTTAGGGTCGGAGTTAGGGATAAGGGGTTAAGGGGTATGTATTTAGGGATAACAGGATAAAGGGTATTTACCTAAAGATATAGGTTTGGGATTAGGGGGTATGTTTTTCACTTATATGCATGCATGGGTTAGGCCCATACATGTGACCCCATTGACAATGTGCAAAACCCCAATTTATCATACATTTCCTACATAGGGGATCAATGGCCCACAAGTGGGCTTATATGGTCATCATGTCAAGTTATAGAACACCATGGATGATTATTTGGATCTGTTCCATTGAACAAAAAATGATATATAACATCAGATATTTTACCACTTTCATATATAACATCGGATTTTCTATGCATAATCATACCCAAACGAAATCCAAAACTTTGAACCAAAAATACGACAACACATTCAATTTTTTTGGGTTTCGACGGATGGAGTCATAGATTTCCCAGGTTCAAATCTACTTATGGTACCCCTTAACCCCTACCAAGCGAAACTCCTTAACTTCTTATCCCTAACTACATAACTTGCAACCCCTATCCCCCACTTAAAATACACACCCTCTAACTATGACCAAGTGCTAATATATACCCCCCATCTAAATACCCTCTAACAATGACCAAGTGGTGTTGTAACCTTAGTAAATTATGAGAATATTGAAGAAGTTGCAATTCTTTTGGATCATTTATATTTCAGTTGTTAGTGTTTGTGTATTTAGATTGTCTAGTTCTATCATTGAAGTAGGATTGTTTTACAAAAAAAATGGTTTGCACACTTTCTCCACTACTTTATCAAATTACCTAAGATGGTAAAGGAACACAATAAAAACATATTGTGATCTAACAAGAAAGTAAATAAAATACAAGAGTATCATTGCAAATATGAATAATGGTTCCACTATTTTGAAACAAGACACTCTAAAGTTTTTTTAGAGTTGAAATTCATACTAATTTTAATAATATTCCAAACATTTTATTTCAAACACATTCTAGATGTTATATTGTTGAAGTCACATTCCACATGAACTTTATTTTTTTTTAATTGCAATTTATTTTTCCATATGTATAGTTTCAAATTCATACTAATTCTCCATAAAGTAATATATATTTCGCAAGGTTATCTTAGACTTATTGACATTGCAACAACTCAAGGTCATTTTAATTTGGTTGCAAAATGGATAGTATTTGACTAATAGATTTGAAGATTTTATCATAGAAATCAGTTGGAAACCAATCATAACTCTACACAATCAATAATTATACATGGGAAATATGGAGCAAATGTAGAATCCAACTATAAAGTGAAAAATCCAAGAATGTATTAATATTGAAGGTTAATTTAAACCTCTAATATTAACACAAAACCAACTATCTACCAATAAAACACTTGACATTCTAAAGTTAATTTTCCATGTTGAATTGTCATGCTACAAGGCCAACTATGCCTAAAAACGTAACCTTCCAAAACTTAGTCTACAAGATCTATTGTATAAACAAAAACTAGAGAGAAGTGATTCAATCTTCTTCTGCATAGTTTTAATGGGGGTGTTGATAATTAGTTTGTGCATATCTATCTCTCTCATATTTAGAATCTAGAACCAAATTATTACATAATTACTTTCCCAAATCTAGAACAAATAGTAAAGTGTATTAATGGATTGTCTATTGAAGAAGCAATGCAAGCACAATTTTAAAAAATTTCAACGTTGAACCCGTCCAACACATTAATTAATATATAGGTATGGTTTTTGATGCTCGAATTGTTAGTGTCAGTCATGTTTGAGGCTAGAAACCCACCCACAATGTCAATCCATGCGTCTATTCTAACCATGCCAAATTTCAGTCCATGCAAGCACAAATTTTAAGAAAAATCAACGTTGGCCTTGTGCAGCAAATCAATTAATCTATAGGTATGGTTTTTGATGATGGAATTGTTAGTGTCAGTCATGTTTGAGTCTAGAAACCCTCCCACGACGTCAATGGATGAGTCTAGTCTAACCATGCCAAATTTCAGTCCAAGAAAGCACAAATTTAAAAAAAATCAATGTTGGCCCAGTGCAACACATTAATTAATCTATATGTATGGTTTTTTATGCTCGAACTGTTAGTGTCAGTCATGTTTGAGTCTAGAAACCCTCCCACAGTGTCAATGCATGTGTCTAGTCTAACCATGCCAATTTTTAGTCCAAGCAAGCACAAATTTAACCATGCACCCATCCACTCAACCTACAATGCAATATCATGCACCATCATATGTCATGGTCATCACAACCAAATTAGCCAACTCATTGGTCTCCAAACTAGAGAAATCCTCACCCACGGAATCAGTTCCCTCACCCATAGTTTCAGCAGCCACAACTGCAACTCCTTGCTAACCCTACACCAATTAACGTACCATTGCATCTTCAGCTGCTTGCTCAACCTAATCATAACCCTAACAATAAGGAAGTGCACCAAATTGAAACATTTAACATGCCAGCTTATTCTATCACCCATATCCCATGAAATGAATTACATTTATGCTCTTGGAGGGTGTTGGAACCCATTTGCATTGAGGATGTTCCATCCCCTATGACTAAAGAAACAATCCCTGAACGGGTGGAAATCCCGATCGGTACAACAATCCTCATTCTCGAGGATGTTGAAACACATGTTGAAACACCTGTGGAGACACACATTAGGAATTGCAAGCCTGCGTCAATTGCCAAAGGATGGGTCAGCTTAATAGATTGGATGGGATGCCACTTCAACCGCAGTTGGTGGCTGAACCTTTCGATAGATGGGCCCTGGACTTTGTAGGGCCTATTAACCCTCCTTCAAAACAAAAGGTTTACATTATGGTTTGCACAGACTACATGAATAAATGGGTGGAGGCCACACCGCTAGTGCGAGATACTAATAAATTTGTTGTGTATTCCCTGTTTGAAGAAATCTTCACTCTCTTTGGGGTGCCCAAGGAAACAGTTACATGTGGGGGACCACAATTTGTATCTCGTAAAGTTGAATCCCTCTTGTAGATATATGATATCCAACATAGGATAACTTCACCATATCATCCACAGGCCAATGATCAAGTGGAAAGTACAAATAAAGTGATTGAAGCTATTCTTACAAAAACTGTAAAGAGTCATCGTCGGGACTGGGATGAAATACTCCTTGAAGCGCTATGGGCATATTGAATTACATGGTGAAATACAACAGGTTTCTCTCCTTATGAATTAGTGTACGGAAAAATGTTGTCTTCCCTATTGAATTTGAGATTAAGACTTTGAGAACCGCTTTAAAAGAAAACATGGATAGAGCATAAGCCCAAAAGGAACATTTGAATAAATTGAATGAGCTCGATGAGAAACGTGTTGTTGATGTACATCATAATTTAGTGATTCAGCAACAACGCTCCAAGTGGCATGATAGGTTTATCAAGAAAAGGATGTTCCATGAAGGAGATTAGGCCTTATTATATGACTCACGGTTCAAGCAATATTTTAAAGGAAAGTTGCGCACCAGATGTTTGGGACCATACAGAGTGGACACAGTATTTGATAACGAAACTGTGCGATTGACCACAATTGATGAACAACAGATGCCACTATTTGCCAATGGTCATCGACTGTGACTCTACCATAAGCCACTCTTAAAGGATGGATTTTCTTCTCATGTTTCTTTAATGAAAATTGTCAATCGATACAAGAATAGGGGTCTCCTGTTCCTGAAACTCTTTAATATTTTGTATATCTTTCACGAAGATGTATATAAATATACGTGCCATTTCTTGTTCTAATTTTTTATAGTTTGATAAATTGTTCAATAATTTTTCGATGGGTCAGCTTGATGGCTTTTGTGTAAGAATTGTGTGCAGAGACAGATGCAAAGGACCCAAGAATAAAAGAAGCACTCGTAATGGGAAAATCTATTGCAAATATGATAAGTGGTCCTCTACAGATTGTTGGAAATGATTGGCAAGAGGAATTGTTGCGTTCGGACAAGGCTATTGAATTTCATTCGGGCATCGCTGGATTTTGTTCCAATTGAAACTCTGTCAATCTTACAGCTTTTTTCCGAAACTCCACCATCTTTTTCGTCGAAATTTCACCGACTTTTTGCTGAAACTCCGCCAATCTTATTACTCTTTGTTGAAACTCCACCACTTTTTCCGCCGAAATTCCGCCAACTTTTTTTTGAAACTCCGCGAATCTTATTACTCTTTCTTGAAACTCCACCACTTTTTCCGCCGAAATTCCGCCAACTTTTTTTTGAAACTCCGCGAATCTTACATTTGTTTGTCAAAACTTCACCAGCTTTTCCGTCGAAATTCCGCAAACTTTTTGCTGAAACTCCGCCAATCTTACCACTTTTTTCTTAAAGTGCACCATCTTTTACGCCGAAATTCTGCCAAATTTTTTCCTCAAACGCTGCCAATCTTACCGCTTTTTGCCGAAACTCCACTAGATTTTTCATCAACCTTTTGATGAAACTCCTCCAATCTCTTGGTTGAAACACTCTCTGTCTCTCTGCTCTCCCACCACCATCTTTCCACCTTTTTTTTTAGTCATTCATGGAAACCATTGGCTTTCCTCGAGACCAATTAGAATCTGACAAAGTTCCCACCTACGAATTTGAAGTAATTATGATAGGGATCGATTCAATATTTCTATTTGATGAAGGCTTGTCAATTTTATTAATCTTGTGATGAGGGACACCATCACGTCATGTAGGATAAATTCTAACTAAAATGGCCCACTTTTCCGATCATTTTTCCATTGAAACCGATAAAAATTTGACTAAAAAAATTAAGGTTTTTTTCAATTTCACAATTTGAAAAATCAACCATCGTTATTTTAGACTAAATGCAAGATTCTAAAACCGCCCAAATGATCTAAATTACGATTTAAACAACAAAAGTTACAGTTTCACCCATTTCTTGTATGCCGAATTCCCATGACTACAGGGCGTTTGGGGCGTTTTGGTCGTTCGATATACTGCTGTGGACACCATTATCGATTGATTTGAAAGTCAAAGCGATCCATTTAGTGCTGATCATGAATGAATATGTCCCCCCCNCGTTTGGGGCGTTTTGGTCGTTCGATATACTGCTGTGGACACCATTATCGATTGATTTGAAAGTCAAAGCGATCCATTTAGTGCTGATCATGAATGAATATGTCACCACCTTTTTGTATTTATTTCCTGCCGTGCCCTGCCACTCCGACTCCCCACTGTTTCATTGTTGTTTCTACACACTGGAATCTCTCAGATTCCAGCATCCAAATTTGGAAGGGAATCTATCGGTTTGGCAATTAACTCGACACGTAGCAACATGCATCAAGAGGTTGGCATTTACACTGTCTGTCCAAATGAATTTACGAATTAGGCGCCTGTTTATAAGCTCTCGGGGAGAAGTGACTAAATGGAACAAGCATGAATCCTAACATATTACTTCTTTCTCTTAAATGCTCTGCATGAATCCTAACATATTACTTGCTCTTATATGCTCTACTCTCTTCATCCACATAACATCACTGTTATTGCCATGCTATATATAGGTTGATCTTGAACATATTTCCAAGAATACACATGGACATGTTGGGGAAGACCTTGCAGCGCTTTGCACCGAGGCTGCACAACAGTGTCTCTGAGAAAAAATGGATGTTATTGATTTGGATGATGAAACCATCGATGCTGAAATTCTGAATTCTATGGCCATTACAAATGAGCACTTTAAGGCTGCTTTGGGCACTAGAAACCCGTCTGCCCTCCGTGAAACTGTGAGTACTAAGTAGTTAGTTTATATGGAGAGAGAGCCTGAGCGAGTTTTGTTGTTTTGTTTCAATTGCTTTTATATTAAACCTCCACTGAAGTCAAACATTTCATTTATCAGGTTGTGGAGATGCCAAATGTTTCTTGGGAGGACATTGGGGGTCTGTAAAATGTCAAGACAGAGCTTCAAGAGGTATTAAAATTAATATATATTCCTCAGCTATTTGTTAATATCTACTTTCTTTTTTCAAGGACCTGAATATATATTCTTTTTTTTACAAACCTGTGATGCCTTGGGTGGATGGTAACCATTGGAAATGTGCTTTGAATTATGATTGATTATAACCCTTGGAACTGTGATTTGAATTATGATTGATTATAGGTTTTTATTTCCCTTCACATATTTCTATTTGCAGACTGTTCAATATCCTGTGGAACATCCAGAGAAATTCGAGAAGTTTGGCATGGCTCCCTCAAAAGGTGTACTCTTCTATGGACCTCCTGGTTGTGGTAAGACGCTACTTTCCAAGGCCATTGTCAATGAGTGACAGGCCAACTTTATCAGTATGAAAGGGCCAGAGCTCCTCACAATGTGGTTCGGAGAAAGTGAAGCCAATGTGCGTGATATTTTTTATAAGGCTCCACAAGCAGCACCCTATGTCCTTTTCTTTGATGATCTCGACTCAGTTGCTATTCAGGAAAGTAAAAGTAATAATGTTATTATTTTTTTGTTTATACAAGTTTGCATAGTACTCATGCTAGTAACATTGTTATTATTTATACAAGTTTGCATAGCTAGAGTGCTGTAGAAATGCAGGCCGGGTTGAGTGACTTTTAGGGTTGGGTGTCCATGTCCATGCAGCATGGTAGTAGCATGGGCGATGTTGGGAGTGCAGCAGACAGAGTTTTGAATCAATTACTGACTGACATGGATGGCATGAATGCAAAGAAAACCGTCTTTATTATTGGGGCTATAAATCGACCTGATCCTGCTTTGTTACGACCTGGTGGCCTTGATCAGCTAATATATATTCCATTACCTGATGAAGCTTCCAGACTTCAGATTTTTAAGGCATGTCTGAGGTTCAAGTCACATGTTGCTAGGGATGTTGATATTGCAGCTCTTGCTCGCTACACACAAGGATTTAGTGGAGTTGATGTTAATGAAATATGTCAGTGTTCTTGCAAGTATTCCATCAGAGAGCACATTGAAAAGGAGATTGAAGGAGAAAAGAAAAGAAAGGAACATCCTAAGACATGGATATTTGAAGATGAAGATGATACCCTAGTTGCAGAAATAAAGGCAGCTCATTTCGAGGAAGCAATGAAATTTTCCAGGAGTGTTAGTGATGTCGACATACTTAAGTATCAAGCATTTGCTCAAACATTACAACAGTCTCGAGGTTTTGGATCTGAGTTCCGCTTTGCAGATCGACTAGCTACACCTAAAGCTCCACAAACTACCGCAGAGGAGGACGATGACCTCTACTCTTGAGAGACTGGTCAACATTTCTAGCTTTCAATTTCACCACTTGTTTCTTTTAAGAATTAGTATTAATCAATCACTAGACACCATAAACGAAACACTTACACTTAGATTCAGGGTTCAGTAAACAAATACAATGCATTGAATTCTGCGGGTAAATTCTCAAATTTTTTCAGGTTCAAATTTTTTTAAAGGATTGTTCTATAAAAATTTCTAATATTATTTTAGCGGTATCAACTCTTTACATTACTGCTCATGCCTTACCTTGTATTTTTTTATGCCTTTCCTTGTATATATTTTGAGATTTTTTTAGTTTCTCTTGTGCTTTTAAGTGTAATGAAGTTGTTGGCATTTACTGCATCACTGAGGATTTCTTCCATAACGTACTACAAATGTATTATATCAATCAAAGATGACGATATTTGGGATACCAAAGATTGTTTTATGTTTTTCCCAGCGATCTATGGGGCACACAACTTACTAAACCTATTGACTACCACATACAAGTAGTCATGCTCTCCTCTTGTTCTAAACAAACTCTTCACAAAGTTTGTAAATATGCTTTCCCATGTCTTTATAAAAATTTATCTTGGAGATGGTAATAAGGTAGCATGTTGACAATCTCATCTATTTAAAATGTATTTCTTATTGTAGTTGTAGCTTAATTTGAGTATGCATATATTGCATAGGATTGTGATTAGTATAGTAGTGCTTCCACTTCTTCATTGCTGCAATGCTCTATTTTTTTACCCTTAGGTTGTATTGTATTAAGTAATGATTTTGACCCCTACGTTGTATTATATTAAGTAATGGCATGGCTTTTTTAGTGGTTAAGATATGGCGACCTCATGTTATAAATATGTAAAATCCCTTAAATACTCTAGTATGGATCCCACGCCCTTTCCATGCTATAAGGAACTAGTATTCCCTCCATGCAGTGCACTTATGATTATGGTAGAACTTTTATAGTTCTATGAGAATTGAATGTGCTTGAGGCCAATAATAACATAAGATACATTGGGGAGTTAAATTGTTTCTATTATGAGATTCAATGAATTGGATTTACATGGAAGAACCATGGTTGCAATGCCCATCTAAACTCCTACAAGGAACCAATGTTCCCTCTCTCCATTGCATTCATCATCTTGATTATGGTCTAGATTTTATAATTGAATGGTTGTCGTTCGTGAAACCTCCACAAGAATTGAATGAGATTTAGGCTAATAAGAACATATGGTACGCTATGTAATTTGTTACTATTATGAGAGTAAATGAGTTAGTTCCACATGGAAGAATCATGGTTGCAATCTCAATAGAGACTAGAGCATTCTACAAACCAAAAAACATGTCCATATGTCAAGAATTAACCATATTTGAGCTAATGTCTAATGCTTAAGGCTTCTAGAGTTCAATCATTGTATCATATTCTTCATGCCTACATTCTAGCATGAAAGTTTGACCTTTTTGTTGTTTGTTGAGAGCACTAAACAAATTACAATGTAAATTAAAACAAACTCCCATGGTTTGGCAATGAATCTCTCTTAATAAATCATGTGGTGGAAATTTCACTTAGTAAAGAAGTGTTTGTCTTTATCTCTACATGAAATGTCCATGTTTTCATTTATGTTAATGATTCCAAGACTTTAGTGGAGGTATGTGAATTCTACTAATGGAATAATATATTCATTTATGTTATTGATTCCATGACTTTAGTGGAGATATGTGAATTCTACTAATGGAATCATATATTGGATGGAAATCTGTGTTCATATATATGTAAATGGAATCTCATGGAGTATTATTCTATATTCTGTGTCGTTAATTATATTTCATACATATATTCTTTAAGTCAAGAATTTAGTTATTATTTTTTTTGTGCATAAGCATGCTTATGGATTTAAATGGGGTTTTCTTATTATTGTTTTATGCTTTTCTAACAAGCCACTAGAGCACACAAATTACTAAACTTATTGACTACCACATATGACCACATACAAGTAGTCATGCTCTCCTCTTGTCCTAAACAACCCCCCCACAAAGTTTTTAAATATGCTTCCCCATGGCCTTATAGAGAAATCTATCTTGGAGATGGTAATAAGGTAGCATGTTGGCAATCTCATCCATTTAAAATGCCTTTCTTATTGGAGCTTGAGTATGTAAATATTGCACATGATTGTGATTTGTATGTTTAATGGTATCTTACCCAAATAATTAGTAGTGCTTCCACTTATTCATTGGAGATGGTAATAAGATAACATATTGGCAGTCTCATCTATTTAAAATGTCTGGCTTGTTGGAGCTTAATTTGAATATGGAGATATTGCATGAGGATTGTGATTAGTAAGTGCTTCCACTTTGTTATTGGAGATGGTAATAAGCTAGTATGTTTGCAATCTTGTCCATTTAAAATGCTTTTCTTATTGGATTTTGATTTGATTATGCAAATATTGCAAAGGATTGTGATTAGTATGCTTAATGGAATCTTAACCTAATAAATAGTGCTTCCACTTCTTCATTGTTGTAATGCTCTACTTTTTTACCCTTGGGTTGTATTATATTAATTAATGATGTGGTTTTTTGTATGGGTATCAATCCAAGTGGGTTAACTTATACTCACCTCATGATGTAAATATGCAAAATCCATGGTAAATACTTTTAGTATGGAGCAAAGGAAAATCCCTATATTGAGGTGCTTGTGCTGCGTCCATGGATAAAACTTAGGGGAAAATGAAATATAATGTGAAATACCAAAAGGATTTCATTGTGAACTGATCATGTAAATATGTAAAATCCCTTCTAAATACTCCTAGTATGAATCCCAAGGAAATGCCCTAAATTGTGGTTCTTTTGTTGTGTCCCTAATGTGCCACCATATAATTATGTTACCATGGGTAAAACTAAAGGGATAAAAAAGAAATATAATATAAACTTCCAAAATGATTCCATAATGACTATATGATATAAATATGTAAAATCCCTTGTAAATAATCTTACTATGGAGCCAAGGAAAGGCCCTATATTCCGGTGCTTGTGTTGTGTCCCTAATGTACCACCATGTAATTATGCACCACTTTCCTTAGTCATCTCTTGTTATCAGTTGAGGAATGAACCTTCATGTGAAGTATCAGCCTTCATGTGGAGTATTAATCTTCATGTGGAATAGCCTTAGGTTGAACCTGGTGTGAGATTTGTTATACTTATGATTGGTCACTTTTTAACTTTCTCTTGTACATATCTGATTTTTATTAATTAAATAATTATATTTGATGGACATGTGTTATTTTATATTCAAGGAATCTCGTGGAGTATCGTTCTATATAATGTGTAGTTCATTCTATTTCATTTATTTATTCTTTAATTCAATAATTTTGAATAAGAATTTGAATTTGATTTTTTTTTGTTCATACGCATGCTTATGGATTTAAATGGGTTTCTCTTTATTGTTTTCCATGCAATGCCAATCCCATTTTTTGTTTTGTATGAAATCTAAGTGTTGTTTTTATAGACCAACGTGTGGTTCAAACTGGGTGATCCAATTGGAAAATGAAGAAGAAATTCTGAATTAATGGAGTTCCTTGCTGACCAAGGGTGGTGTTTAACATGTTGCAACTACTTGCGCCAAGGGCTACAGTTTCTTGTCATAGGT
The DNA here is from genome assembly GCA_001517045.1 of Pseudotsuga menziesii. Lineage (NCBI taxonomy): Eukaryota > Viridiplantae > Streptophyta > Pinopsida > Pinales > Pinaceae > Pseudotsuga > Pseudotsuga menziesii. Next base: position 351,138 of record LPNX010268647.1, on the reverse strand, counting down.
AGGATTATTTGTCATTTCCAAAAAATGGTCAACCACTAGCCTAGATACAACAATTTGAAGGTCATGCTACAACTACATACATATCATGTCTCAATTGTAAGATCTACCCTTTAATGTTTTAGACCACATTGATTGTGTGATTCCAAATTTCGGTGTTTATATTGAATAACTCTTCACTTTGTAGTCGAGTAATAATCCCATGTAATGCCTCTTTGTATCTTCATATGTCCATGCACTCACTAGCTATTGGCTCCCTTTTGTTGTATTTGAGCCTCGTCACCATGCCATGTCTCTAACTCTAGGTCACCTATCAGCAACGAGATTAATCCTTGTCACTACATGGAATTTAGCCATTGATGCATTGCTTTCCTCGATCATATTTGTCTACCACATATGAGTTGATGTATGAGCCTTCATGAAGAGTAGTACTAGGTTGAAGATGGTTGTGAGCCCTGTTATACTTATAATTGGTCCCCTTTGATCCTAGATTTGAGCTAGGTCACTTACTTGTTGTTGTGTAGGCCATAGAAGTGGCTTCTTGCATGTTGGAGGTATGAGCCTCCTTTACCAATTGTACTCTTACTTATTTAAAGGACATTACATTCCTTATTTAGGTGAAATTAGTTTAGGCTTTTCAATTTTATTTTCGTTATTATTAATCAAGTACTTCTCTTGAGACTTTTTAAGTTTCTCTTGTTGCCATTTATTGTATTACTTAGGATCTTTGACATTTTCCTTTTGTTTAAATTACATGCATAATTTCTAAAGGTGATGATAGTAAATACCCAAAACAAAATTTTAAGGGGGTTTATTATTGTTAGAAGTGCAACTCCATTTTTAAAGGGGGCTTACTAGTGGAAGAATGTACAACTCTATTATAGGAGTATTGTAAATAAATAATCTTTTCAGCCCAGTACCAATGTCATTCACGCCACCTTTTATTTCTTATTTGTCCATAGTTTCAAGGAACCAAGGATGGAAAGATGTCAACAAATCCAATTTGGCATCCAACTTCCCCTATAATGAATTCCATAGCATACTAAAAAATTTAGTCTCACAATCAAAGATGATGGTCCTTGGGATCGTAAAGTGCATTTAGATCTCTCAAACAACAAACTCGTTGCTTATTATCCTTATTGTTTTCTAACAAGACATTAGAACATGCATCTTACTGAGCCTATTCACTACCACAGGCATGTTAAACTTTATCATTAGCATGAATACTTAAAAAAAATTGTCGACTAACTTTAAACAAATGGCAAGTGCAGTTAACAATATTCATCATATCAACACAATGAACACACTTATTTTTCAATGGGAAAACCTTTAAAGGACAAAACCCCCAAAAAGAATTAGTAACTCATCTCGTAAATGAGATGACTAAAATTCTTCAAAAAGTTCCTCAAACCCCAATAGGGTTAACTACAGAAACAGAAGATCAATTTCTAGAATTACATCAAAATTTCCCAAATATGGCTTTTCTAGAATTAGGGATTTTCTCTCTCCTGCCCAACAATTTGCATGCTGCCCAAAATTCTCATATCTTCCCTATGCCTGCCCAGTTTCCTGACTATCTACCCATATGTGCTATTGGGCTACCCAAAATGTGTACCTTGTTTCCCGAAATACCTTTCCTGTTACTCAAACTGCTACCCGTCCTTCTTCTCCACCTGCTCGACTATTTGTGGTCTGCCCATATCTTCCCGGATGGAAGATCTACCTGCTCGGGTTCTGTTTGGGAAGCCCAAGGCTAGGTTTTAGCCCCATTTATTTTGCTGGTAGGGGTAAGAATACCTACGTCTGTTGGGCCGAGGCTTTAAATCCGAGAGGCCCTCTAGGTCTGTTGTTAGCAGCCCGTGGCCCTTAGCAGGCAACCCGAGCCTACTGCTAGAAACCCGTGGACATTGCTGGATTCCCGATGTTGTTGTAGCAACTTAGGAGCACACACAGGCTGCCCCAAGACTGCTACTAAGCTATCGTGGTGAGCTGAGGGTTGCCCGTGGAGTGGGCACCCTGCCCGATGACAAGATCGACTGCCCAAATCTGTGGAGAAAGCTTCATGTGGGAGGAAAATGCTGAAGGTGGTTGACAGGAGAAGGATAATGTTGAAGATGAGGGTTTATGAAACCCTTAAGACAAAAAAGATAAGAAACCCTATCTTGGGGTTTGTCTTCAATGGAGGATGATGATGCCCTAGCTAGACTCATCCATGCTAGGGCACAATCATGAACTTCTCTTCTTCAACATGTGAGATCTTTAGAATAGCAGGTGTACCTATGAGAGAAATTGTGTGTAATAATGAAATGGCTTGATCTCCTTTTATAAACTTGAGTCACCTATAAGTGGAACAAAATTAGAAAGAACAAAATAATATTATTTTATTATTTTCTAATTTTCACTTTTACCTTTTTACCTTTTTGTAGTCTAAAAGGTCCTTTATGTATTTTTTTACTTTTACCAAAATTCCTTATGTATTTTTTACTTTCACCTGTGATCCAAAAGTCCTTATGTATTTTTGAATTTTACTTTTATCCTTTTTCCAAGTGCCCCTGTGGTATTTTAATTCCATTCAAAGTACATCATCATAAACCAAGAGAGTTACTAATGATTCTTTCTCACACTCTGTGTGACACCAAGATCAGGTACTAGGGTATCTTAACCAAGCGTAGCTAATCCTTGGAGAAGACCACAAGCCCATTGATCAAGGGTCATAGTGACACACATGCCTAGACCAAGTCTAGGGTTTATAGTGCCTTCTTGGTAACAGACCAGGTGTCTCAGCCATAAGCTGCATAATTTGACCCTAGGTCAAATACTTGGTAACAAACCAAGCGCCTCCATTCTCCAAGAGAATGGCTACTCAGAACTAAGTTGAGTTATCAATACTAGACAGGTCCACACCGTGGTCCTGGACCAGATGTCTACCATTCAATAGAATGGTCACTCAACACTAGGTTGATTCTACCCAGGGAAAAGATGGGTCCATACCATGGTCAAGGACCATATATCTACCATTCAACAGAATGGTCACTCAACACTGGTTTGAGTTCATAGTTGTTGGTTGTGGAGCCTGATATTCTAGATCCAAAGATATTATCCGGCTATGTTTGTACCCCAGGTTTACTGTACACTCGTTCCCCGAATTTGGGATGTTTGTTGGCCAACAGTTTTGTGGACCCATGGTATTTTGTTAATCGTAGTATTTTCCCATGGTATTTCCCCTATAAAATAAAAGCATTGTAATACAACTATGTATGGTATTGTAGCATTGTAAACAATCCCTGTGATTGTGGGAGATAGACTATGAGATCCTGAAGAGGAAGTGGAGTGGTGTTGCTGCAGGCTGTATCCCTTCATCTTTCTGGACGCTAATAAAAGGACTAGAAATTTTTGTGTGGATGTAGCCCATCTTTTGGGTGAACCATGTTATATCTGTGTCTCTTTGTAATGTGTTTAATGTGTTTTGAATATTGTTTAATGATTTAACTGTATATATGTTCTTGCTATGCGGTCCTGTTTTCTAACAATTGGTATCAGATCTAAAAGGTATATTTGGCTGGTAAACTTGCAGGAAAGAAGGGTTCTTGGTTCGAGTGGGAGCAATGGAAGAAGAGGGAAAGTTTAGGGTCGAGAAATTTAATGGACAAAACTATCCGTTATGGAAGATGAAAATGGAGGACTATCTGTACCAAAAGGATCTGTACCTGCCATTGGGTAGAAAAGAAAAACAACCGATGGCTATGAAGGATGAAGAATGTGAGGTTCTTGACAGAAAAGCACTGGGAACAATACGGCTATGTCTGGATTCTTCGGTGGCTTTCAATATTTCAAAAGAAAAAACAACAGACATTAGAGGAAATTTCAACTCAAAATGGGCCTCCTAAAATGAACTAATAAAATAATAGTTAAAATAATATTTATTAATTTTGGAGGAAGAAAAGAAAAAAACTACTTTTTTGTTTGTATTTTTGACATATCTTGCTGTGTTTTTACTCAAATTTCGATCGGGAGAGCTCGTTGGATGCGGAATTAAATTCCATTTTTTCAGGTATTTCTTGTTTTTGGGGTAGCAAGGTCCGTCAAAAGTATGCTGAGTGGGTACTCGTTGGATGCAGAATTTAATTCCGCATCCAACGAGCTCTCCCGATCGAAATTTGAGGAAAAACACGGCGAGATATGTCACAAATACAAACAAAAAAAGTAGTTTTTTTTATGGTACCTATCCCCAAATTTATATTAAAAAAGTGTTTAAGACCTATACGGTATTTCAAATTTAAAGCAATTTCATTGGCTAACACATGATGACATGGAATTTGAATAAAAGTTAAAAGGCCCATTTTGAGTTGAAATTTCCTCTAATGGGGTGTGATGAGCGCATTAGGTAAGCTCTATGAAAAAACCTCGGCTTCCAACAAGGTATTTTTAATGAGGCGTTTATTTAATATGAAGATGTCGGAAGGTGGATATGTTGCTAGCCATTTAAATGAGTTTAATACACTTACCAGTCAGTTAATTTCTATAAACGTGAAATTTGATGATGAGGTTAGGGATCTTCTAATCTTGTGCTTATTGCCAGAAAGCTGGAATAGCTTGGCTAAGGCTGTAAGTAACTCTGTCCCTAGTTCAAACACTCTTAAGTTTGATGATGTTGTTGGTGTTATTCTTAGTGAGAAAAATGCGAAGAAAAATCATAGGTGAGACATCAGGTAATGCATTGACCATGGAGAGAAGAGGGAGAAAAAATGAGAGAGGAAGGAGCCCAGGAAATCGTAGCAAGTCTAAAAAGGGCAGATCCAAGTCCATATTTGGAAAAATAGAGGGTTGGAATTGTGGTAAGAAAGGACATCTAAAGAAATACTGCAGAGCACCAAAGAAGAAAGGTGAGAGCCAACAAGAGACTACTCAGGAAGGGAATGTAGCAGGTGATGTGTTACAATATGCTTTGATTCTTGCATTAGATAATACTAGTGATTAAAGGGTAGTAGATTTAGGGGCTTCATGTCATGCTACACCCCATAGGAAATTCTTTCATGATTATGTTCAAGGTGATTTTGGACATGTTTAATTGCGGGGATGAACCATGTAAAATTGTTGGAAAGGATAAGGTATGGATTAAGTTAAATAATGGAAGTGAATGGCTTCTAAAATATGTAAGGCACATTCCTACTATGAAAAGAAATATGATCTCAATAGGACAGTTGGGAGATAGTGGTTGTTTGTCTACGTTTGGAGAACATGGTGGAATATCACTAAAGGATTATCGGTAATAGAAAAAGGAGATAGAGTAGGGACGTTATATTTATGTCCTCATAATACTGATTATTATATCTCTGTAGCTTCCATAGAAAAAAGTGCGGCGTTGTGGCGTCATAGGCTTGGCCACATGAGTGAGAAGGGGATGCAGATTCTCCACTCAAGGAAACTGTTTCCAGATCTGAAGTAGGTAAGTTTGGAATTATGTGAGAGCTGTGTTTATGGAAAATAGAAGAGATTTATATTTATCAGGGTTGGGAAACAAAACAAGAGTGAAAAGTTAGAGCTTGTCCATACAGATGTATGGGGACCAACTCAGGTACAATATCTTGGTGGCTCTCGTTATTATGTTACTTTTATTGATGATGCAACTAGAAAAACTTGGGTTTATTGCATTAGACAAAAATATGATGTGTTTGATACTTTTAAGAAGTGGAAAAATTCGACTAAGAATGAGACGAGAAATAGGTTGAAATGTCTCAGATCTGATAATGGAGGTGAATACCGCAGCAAGCAGTTTGACAGTTATTGTTCACACAATGGGATTCACAGAGAGAAGACAGTCCCTGGAACACCATAAGAAAATAGTGTGTCAGAAAGGATGAACAAAACGATCATGGAGCGTGCAAGGTGTATGATATTGCATGTAGGGTTTCCCTTATAGTTTTGGGTTGATTCTGTAAACACTGTTGTTTATTTAATAAATAGAGGGTCTTCAAGCACTCTGGATGGTGGGTTTCCAAAGGAGGCATGGAAAGGTAAACATGTAATATACTCATTTATGAGAACTTTTGGTTGTCACAACATTTATCCTTATTGATAAAGATGATAGAAAAAAGATTGAAGCTAAATCCAAGAAATGTACCTTTATTGGATACGGGGTTGATAATTTTGGTTATAGCTTATGGGATTTTGAAAATCTTAAAATCATTAGGAGTAGAGATGTAGTATTCGATGAAAATGTTATGTACAAAGATCAGTTGCAGAGAAATAAAGTGGAAAAGGAAAACACAGAGTACACAATGCTTGATGAAATCAAAGAAAATGAAGTTCCAAAGGCACCAGAAAATCAAGAACAACAGTAGGTACCTAAAACTCATGCAACTGTAAGAAAATATACCAAGCTAAGTAGACCCTCTGAACGATTCTCTCCTTCAATGTATTATTTATTGATGATTGAATCCGGTGAACCATAATGCTATGAAGAGGAAATGCAGGTAGAAACTAGAAAGAACTAGGAGCAATGCATGAATGAGGAGATGGACTCATTGGTAAGAAACCAAGCTTGGGATTTGGTTCAGTTGTCTGCAGAAAAAGGGAATTGCAGAATAAATGGGTTTACATGTTGAAGGAAGAATATGGAGGAAAGAAGAGGTATAAGGATAGACTTGTTGTAAAGGGGTTTTCACAAAATAAAGGTATTGACTTTGATGAAATATTTTCTCTTGTTGTTAAAATGACTTTAGTTAGAACTATTTTAAGTCTAGTGGCGGTAGAATATTTGCATCTAGAACAATTAGATTTAAAAACAACCTTTCTCCATGGGGATTTGGAGGAAGAGATTTATATGCAGCAGCCACAGGGGTATGTTGTCAAAGGGAAGGAGAATTTGGTTTACAGGTTGAAGAAGAGATTGTATGGCTTGAAGCAAGCTCCAAGGCAGTGGTATTTAAAATTCGATTAGTTTATGACGAAACAAGGTTATGATAGATGTCATTTTAACCACTGTGTTTATTTCAAGAGTCTAGATAACATAAGATATATTATATTGTTATTGTGTGTGGATGACATGCTTGTTATAGGGTCTAACATGCAGGATATAAATGTGCTCAAAATAAAACTAGCTAAATCATTTGTGATGAAGGATTTGGGTGCTGCAAAGAAAATCCTTGGTATGAGAATAATAAGAGATAGGAAAAATCACAAATTGACGTTGTCTCAAGGTGAGTACATAGAAAAGGCGTTGCAGAGGTTTAGAATGCAAAATGAAAAACCAGTTAGTACACCTTTAGCCATACATTTCAAACTAAGTATGGAGATGTGTCCAGAGAAACAGGAAGAGATAGATTACATGTCTAGGATTCCCTATTCATCAGCAGTTGGAAGCTTGATGTATGCCATGGTGTGCACAAGACCATATATTGCACATGCAGTGGGAGTTGTGAGAAGGTATATGAATAATCCAGGTAAAGAGCATTGGAAAGCAGTACAGTGGATTCTCACGTATTTGAGAGGTACCACTTCTCATGCATTATGTTTTGGAGGTTTAGACATTGTTGTACAAGGATATGTTGATGCAGATATGGCTGGTGATAAAGACAGCAGGAGGAGCACCACAGGGTATGTCTTTACTGTGGATGGAACAACAGTAATTTGGATTTCAAAACTGCAACAGGTTTTTTCACTTTCAACAACAGAAGCAGAGTATGTTGCTGCTACATAGGCTAGTAAGGAGATTATTTGGTTGCAGAGGTTCATGGAGGAATTGGGTGAGAAGCAGGAGAATAGCAGGATGTATAGTGACAACCATAGTGTCATTCACCTTGCAAATAACTCAGCCTTTCATTCAAAGACTAAACATATACAACTCAAGTACCATTTCAGAATATCTGTTCTAGATGAAGAACTGGTAAAATTGGAAAAGATACATACTAGCCAGAATCCTGCAGACATCTTAATGAAGTGAGTAACCAGAGAGAAACTAAGTTCCTGCTCAGTTTCTATTGGCCTTCAAGCATGAAGGTGCAAATAAGAAATTTTCCAAGTCCAAGGTCCAGAGCATAGTCCAGCAGCAGTGGAATTGATGTGATCAGTCTCCAAATGGAATATTATTGGTTGTGGAGCCTGATCTTCCATATCTAGAGATATTATTTAGCTTTGTTTGTACCCCAGGTTTATTGTACACTCATTCCCCAACTTTGGGGTTCATGGCAGCACCCCGAAAAAGGGGGTTCAGGGGAAACTCCCCCGAGATATGAGGGTTCAAGGGAAGCACCCCTGAGAATGAGTATTCAGGGGCAGCGGCCCCAAGAAATGGGGGTTCAAGGGGGAAGCCCCCGACAAAAAAATTTGGGATGTTTGTTGGCCAACAGTTTTGCAAACCCATGGTATTGGGTTAACCATAATATTTTCCCATGGTATTTCCCCTATAAAAGAAAAATATTGTAATACAACTGTGTATGGTATTGTATTGTATTGTAGCATTGTAAACAATACCTGTGATTGTGGGAGAAATACTGTGAGAGCGTGAAGAGGAAATGCAGTAGTGTTGCTACAGGTTGTATCCCTCCATATTTTGGGTGAACCACATTATATCTGTGTCTCTCTGTAATGTGTTTAATGTGTTTTTCATCTTGTTTAATGATTTAAATGTATATATGTTATTGCTCTGTAGTCCTGTTTTCTAACAACACCATGGTACCGGACCATGTGTCCCCATTCTCCTAAGAGAATGGCTCTCGATGCTACTTATAAAATCAACACTCCCTCTCAGCAAGAGAGGCATTCTCTGCCATACCAAGCTTGCCATGAAAGTACATGAACTTTGAAGATGACATAGGCTTGGTCAAGATATCTGCAATATGTTCATCTATACAAATGTACTACAACTTCATAGCACCTCTCTGCACTAGGTCTTTGATGAAATGATACCTCATTTCAATGTGTTTCGATCTATCATGAAACAATGGGTTCTCTGAAATCTTTATGCAACTCTGATTATCACAATGGGTGATCATTGAGTCAATATTTCCCTTAAACAGATCAAATACTGGTTTTTTGAGCTAAACTGCTTCCTTACAGGAATCACTTACAGCAATAAACTATGCCTCAGCTGTACTTTGAGCTATGGAAGCCTGCTTCCTGTTGAACCATGAGATCATTTCTGATCCCATACTAAACCAATAACCAGAGTTACTTTTCCAGTCAACTACACTGCCAATCCAATCTGAATCTGAATATCTAGATAACATTACTCCACTGCTGGAATTATACCTGAGCCCATAAGTGATAGTACCTCGCACATATCTGAGTACATGTTTGGCGGATGCCTAGTGTATGTGCTTTGGATCGAACATGAATTGACTTAGTGCATTCACTTTGTAATAGATGTCTGGTCTTGTATGCACAAGATACATCCGAGAACAAATAAGATGTTTGTAAAGAGTAGAGTCCACACTTTGTGAACATGTGGCTAATTCCGGAAACTTTGTCAAGTTGGTAGTCATTGGTACGCTCATGGACTTGCAGTCATGCATCCAGATATCTGCAAGATATCCACTACATACTTTCCTTGTGCCAGGAAGATATCACCTGTATTTTTCCAGACCTCTAAGCTAAGGAAGTAATGCATCAATCTAAGGTCTTTCATCTAGAATTCAAAGGTAATATCCCTCTTACACTGATCTATCAATTGTTCATCACTTGTAAGAAACAATTCATCTACATATAGAACATGTATCAAGACATGATTATGATCAACCTTAAAGTACAAGTTAGAATCCGTTGTACTTTTGGAAAACCCCAAGCTATGGATAAATCCATCCATCGTATCATACCAGACTCTTGGAGGTTGTTTCAGTCCATACAAGGATTTATTCAATTTACATACATGGGTCTTCTTACCATGAATCACAAATCATTCAAGTTGTTCAATATAAACTTCTTCCTCAATCTTACCATTGAGGAAATTTTTCTTTACATCCATATGATGTCAATTCCATCAGAATAATGCAGCAAGTGAAATGATGGTTCTAATGGTAGTATACCTGGAAACAAGAGCAAATGTCTCATCATATTCAATGCCTTATTTCTGATTGAAGCCATGATCTATGAATATGGCTTTATACTTCTCCACACTGCCATCTCCAACATGCTTGATCTTATAAATCCATCTAGAAGTCACAACTGAATTTCCCATTGTTATAGGAACAACTTCCCAGACATCATTCTTCATGATTGACTTTTACTCTTCAATCATGGCATCAACCCATACATTTTTACTTGCTTCTTCTTCATATGATGAAGGTTCTAAATTGATAAGATGACTCATAAGACCAGAGTACTTCCGTGGTCTTATGCTTTCTCTGAAAGTCCTGAGATGAGCTTTATGCTTCTCACATTCTTGCACCATCTCTTGGTACCAAGAAGGTCTCATTTTGGAAAGAGGAAATTCAAGTAGTTCTTCTAGTGGACTTTCAGTGTCTTCAAGTACATCTGGAATTTGATCCTCAAATTCCTCTTCCTCCCTCTGAATTTTTGAAAATGGAAACTCAAGTGGAGAAGCTACATCTTCCAGTAAAATATCTAGTGTTTTATGAAACACGGCTTCCTCATGGAAGATCACATATCTGCTGACCTCAATGTGCCTTTGTCCTGGTATATGTACTCGATAAGCCTTCGAGCAATCATTGTACCTCACAAATATACCTTTCTTGCTGAAGGGATCCAACTTGGCCCTATTTTCTTTTGGTACATGGACATACATAGGAGTGCCAAAAATCCTCATGTGGTCAACTCCAGGTTTCTTTTTGGTGAAGATTTATTTTGGAGTCTTCTCCCTCAAGATAGAAAGAGGGATTTTGTTCTAAATATACGTAGCAGTACCTGTAGCTTAAAGCCACAAAGATAAAGGAAGATCTAGATCGGTGATCATAGCTTTAGCAACTTCACAGATCATTCTATTCTTCCTTTGTACAACCCCATGTTGTTGAGGGTTGTAAGGCACTACCATCTCTTTCTTGATTATTGATTCTCAAAAAAAATATTCAAACTCATTAGATTCATACTCACCTCCATTATCTGATCTCAAAATACAGATGTGTCTGCCAGTCTGATTTTCAATCAGTGTCTTGAACTCTTTGAACCTAACAAAGGTTTCACTCTTGGCCTTGAGGAAGTAAACCCATGACTTTTGAGAGTAATCATCAATAAACAAGACATAATACAAACACCCACTCAAGGAGGGTGAAGACATAGGCCCACAAATGTCATAATGAATCAAATCCAAAATGTCTTTAGATCTATTCTTACTTTTGGGAAAGGATCTCTTAGTGTTCTTACCTAGAGCACATCCTTTGCATATTCCTTCATGTTTTGGAGAAACTTATGGCATACTTGTGACCATCTTCTGCAATCCTAGGAGAGCTGTATAGTGAAGGTGTCCAAACCTTCTATTCCAAAGTTCACATGGATCAACTGTGTGATGTACCAAAACATGAGTGGAATATTTGGAATCCTTGTAGAGGCCTCCCTCTCAAACCCCAATCTGCACTGCTGAGTTTAGATCTGTATCTTTTTCCCATAAAAATACCTTATTTTCCATGAAGAGGACTCTGTAACCCTTGTATTCTAAACCAACAACAGATAAAAGATTTTTCTTTAAACCAAGAACACAAAGAATATCATCAATATGAAGAACTGTACCTGAGTCAAGTTGAAGTGAAGTTGATCCAACTCCTTCAATCTTGTAAGTGGAGTCATCTCCAAGTTCCACCTATGTGGTGAACTTATTCTTTATGTATCTGGTGAGAGCTCCACAGTTACATGTCATGTTCCTAGAGGCACCACTATCCACCAACCAAGAAGTGGCACAATATGAGAAAGAACCAGTGAGAACAGAAATCAAGTAGTACTCTCTTCTAGGCTCTTCATCCTTGTTAGCCTTGGTTTTCTTCTTCTTCTTCATCTACTTCTGTAGCAGATGCTTGAAACCTTCACTTAGTATTCTTCTTGTCTTGCCTATAGTCTTTAGCAAAATGTCCAACCTTGTGGCAATTATAACATTCCACTTTTGACATGTCAAAAAAATTACCCTGAGGCTTCTTTCCCTTCTTTTGCTGATGGAAAGGCTTCTTGAAATTCTTTGTCTTTGCTGCAAGTGCAAGGTTATCTTCCTTGGTTACCTTTCATGAGTTCCTTCCCTCTTCTTCTATGCAATCATGCCAGATCCTTTCAAAGGTTGGCTAATTCTCACGTCCACTGACAGATTCCATGAAGGTTTCTCAAGATATCGAGAGACCATCAATCACAGTTTGCACAAGGTCATCACCATCAACATTAATACCAATAGAAATGAGTTTATCTCTTACCTGTGCAGTATTGTGAAGAATCGACACTTTCATCCTTGTTCAGCTTCAAATTTCGTAGCCTCTACTTCAAGACTCTCTTCTGACTAGGAGCCTTCTTCTCATATAGGTTTTCCAAAGCATCAAAGCATTATTTAGTAGTCTTCAACGCTGTGATTTTTGGAATCATTGTCTCTTTAACATAATCATAAATGATCCTTCTAGCCTTACCTTGTTTCCTCTTGAAAGCTATCCTGCCAGCATTAGATGTTGGCTCTTCTATGACATTAAAAAAAATGGCATCCAATTCATTTTATTCTAGAATGGTTGTTAACCTGGCCTTCCAGGAGTTGTAGTTGGCTGAAACATAGATCTTCTCTTCTGGTATGAAAACATTGACAACCATATCTGCAACTTAGTCAAATGTTAAGTCTCAAAAACTTATCCCAAGGTCTAGGAAACAATAGCAGTGTCCCTTTACTATGTTTTCACATGCTAAGCTCTGATACCATGTTGAATTTTAGCATTAGCATGAATACTTAAAAAAAATACAGACTAACTTTAAACAAATGACAAGTGCAGTAAACAACATTCATCACATCAACACAATGGACACAAGTATTTTTCACTGGGGAAACCTTTAAAGGACAAAAACCCCAAAATGTATTAGTAACTCATCTCGTAAATGAGATAACTAAAATTATTCAAAAAGTTCCTAAAACCCCAATAGGGTTAACCACATAAACAGAATATCAATTTCCACAATTACATCAAAATTTCCCAAACAGGGATTTTCCAGAATTAGGGATTTTCTCTCTCCTGCCCAACAATTTGAAAGCTTCCCGAAATTCTCATATCTTCCCTTTGTCTGCTCGATTTCCTGACTTTCTTCCCATCCATACTGTTGGGATACCTAGAATGTGTACCTTGATTCTTGAAATATGTTACCTGCTTCCTGGATTGCTACCCGTCCTTCTTCTTCCCATGCCTGACTATTTGTGGTCTTCCCAGATCTGCCCAGATGGAAGATCTACCTACCCGGGTTCTATTTGGGCAGCCCAAGGATAGGGTTGATCCCCCTTTCTTCCATCAATAGGGGTAAGAAGACCTATTTCTGTTGGTCCAAGGATTTAAAGCTAGCCCGAGAGGCCCTCCAGGTCTGCTGTTAGCAGCCCGTGGCCCTTAGCAAGTAGCCTAAGCCTGCTGCTAGCAGCCTGTAGATTTTGTTGGCTACCCAATGTTGTTGTAGCAGCTCGAGAGAACACACAAGCTACCCCGATACTGCTACTAGCATATCGTGGCCAACTGATGGTTTCCCATGGAGTGGGAACCCTTCCCAATGATAAGATTGACTGCCTAGATTTGTGGAGAAAGCTTCCCGTGGGAGGAAAATTATGAAGGTGGCTACGAGGATCGGGATAATGTTGAATATGAGGGTTTATGAAACCCTTAAGACAAAAATATAAGAATCCTTGTCTTAGGGTTTTTCCACAATGCAGGATGATGATGCCCTAGCTATCATCATCCATGCTAGGGCACAATCATGAACTTCTCTTCTTCAACCTGTGAGATCTTCAGAATAGCAGCTGTACCTGTGAGAGCAAGTGTGTGTGTAATAATGAAATGGCTTGATATTTTTGATAACCTTGAGTCACTTGTAAGTGGACCAAAATTAGAAAGAACAAAATAATATTATTTTATTCTTTTCTAATTTTTGCTTTTACCTTTTTACCTTTTGTAGTATAAAAGGTCCTTTATGTATTTTTTACTTTTACCAAAAGTCCTTAGGTATTTTTGACTTTCACCTGTGGTCCAAAAGTACTTATGTATTTTTGACTTTTTATTTTATCCTTTTTCCAAGTGCCCCTGTGGTCTTTTAATTCCATTCAAAGTAAATCATCATAAACCAAGAGAGTTACTAATGCTTTTATCTCACACTCTTTGTGAGACCAAGATTAGGTACTAGGGTATCTTAACCAAGAGTATCTAATCCTTGGAGAAGACTACAAGCCCATAGATCAAGGGTCAAAGTGACACACATTCCTAGACCAAGTCTAGGGCTTATAGTGCCTTCCTGGTACCAGACCAGGTGCCTCAGCCATAGGCTGCATAATTTGACCCTAGGTCAAATACTTGGTAACAAACCAAGCACCTCCATTCTCCAAGAGAATGGCTACTCAAAACTAAGTTGAGTCTACCAGTACTAGACTGGTCCACATCATGGTCCCGGACCATATGTCTACCATTCAACAAAATGGTCACTCAACACTAGGTTGAGTCTAACCAGGGAAGAGCTGGGTCCATATCATGGTCAAGGACCGGATATCTACCATTCAACATAATGGTCACTCAACACTGGTTTGAATCCACACCGTGGTCCCAAACCAGGTGTCCCCATTCTCCTAAGAGAATGGCTCTCGATGCTGCTCAAAAAAATCAACAATACAAGTAGTCACAAATATTGTAAATATACTTCCATGTGGGCTTATAGGCACTAGTAAATGGTTTGTATAGTCCTACTTCCTATTTATAGGCTTTCTTTGTAAAACACAATACATGATCTCTAGTAAAATTAACTAATTTTTATCAATCTTGGATAAATAGACATACTTCCCTACTTCCTATTGTTAATAGGCTTGTTGTGTAAAACACAATACACAAGCTTTGACAAACCTAACTAAATTCTCATGCATCTTGGATAAATATACATACCTTTACAATTGTTTGTACTATTCCCAACAATGAAAACTAGAGCCATCTTGGAGGTATGAGCCTCCCTTCTTAGTTGTATGATTTCGTCCTTTGGCCACAGAACTTCCTCATCATGTAGACATATCTATCTCAAAGATGGTAATCAACCTTATTTTCCTCGTGTTTTCATTTCACATAACCTTGTAGTTGTTGAGACAACCCTTTGAATTCATCATATTCAACATACTCTTCATTTTACGCTTCATGGTTGAATGGATCCATGGGCATAATGGATTTAGGATCTACGATTTTGGTTGTTTGCAGTGTATGCAATATATATTGGCCTCTTTACTTAATAAGTAGTGCTTCCACTTCTTCATTGTTGTAATATTCCATTTTTTAACCCCTAGGTTTTATTATATTAATTCATGAACACATTTTAATGATGTGGTTTATCGGGTGGGTATTAAGCTAGATGGGATAAGTTATAATACCTCATGATGTAAACATATAAAATTCCTTATAAGTACTCCTGGTATGAATCTCAAGGAAATGTCTTAGATTTTTGTGTTGTCCCTAACATACCACCATGTAAATATGTTAACATGGTGGAATTTAAATTTATGTATAAAACAAAAGGGACGATGAAATATAATATAAAATTTCAAAATATTTTCTAGGGATAAATAGGGACTATTAATAAATAAGAGGGGAATGAAGGGCTCCATGCGAATACAATAAATTGTTTATTTAAATATTCCCAACCTTAGACTTGAGGTGTTTCAAGGTAAATACATGGTCCCTTTTGAAGGTTCATGGTCTCATGCAAAAGGAAGGATATGGGCCATGAATTTGTTGGCATAATGTTATTGTCTTGCACACTCTTTTTATGCTACAATGGACTAGTATTCCCTCTCTCCATTGCATTCATTGTCTTGATTATGGTCTAGATTTTATAATTCCAAGGTTTCCATTCATGAAACCTCCACAAGAATTGAATGATTTTATAGTAATTCTCTCCTCTTTCCTAAACAAATCCCCCACAAAGTTTGTAAATATGCTTCCCCATGGCCTTATAGAGAAATCTATCTTGAAGATGGTAATAATGTAGCATGTTGGAAATATCATCCATTTAAAAAGTATTTCTTATTGTATTTGTAGCTTAATTTGAGTATGCAAATATTACATAGGATTGTGATTAGTATAGTAGTGCATCCACTTCATTGTTGCAATGCTCTAGTTTTTCACCCTTAGGTTGTATTGTACTAAGTAAGATTTTGACCCCTAGGTTGTATTGTATTAAGTAATGGCATACTTTTTTCGGTGGTTCATTTATGGTGATGCTCATGATATAAATATGTAAAATCCCTTGTAAATACTCTTAGTATGGAGACCACACCCTTTCCATTCTATAAGGAACTAGTATTCCCTCCATTCACTGCACTTATCCTTCTGATTATGGTATAACTATTATAGTTCCATGGTTTTCATTCATGAAACACCCACGAGAATTGAATGAGCTTGATCCCAATAAGAACATAAGGTAATATGGGGAGTTTTTTGCTATTATGAGATTCAATGAATTGTGTTTACATGGAAGAACCATGGTTGCAATTCCCATCTAGACTGCTTCAAGGAACTAGTGTTCCATCTCTCTATTGAATTCATCATCTTGATTATGGTCTATAGTTTATAATTGCATGGTTGTCATTCATGAAACCTCCACAAGCATTCAATGAGCTTTAGGCTAATGAGAACATATGGTAAGTTGTTAATTTTTTTCTATTATGAGAGTAAATGAGTTGGTTCCACATGGAAGAATCATGGTTGCAATTTCAATAGATACTAGAGCATTCTACAAACCAACAACCATGTGCATATGCCAATAATTAACCATATTTGAGCTAATGTCTATAGTTCAATCATTGGATCATATTATTTATGCCTACATTCGACTAGGAAAGTTTGACTTTTTTGTTGTTTAGTTGAGAGAACTAAACAAATTACAATGTAAATTACAACAAACTCCTATGGTTGGCCAATGAATCTCTCATAATCAGTCATTTTGGTGGAAATTTCACTTAGTAAAGAAGTGTTTGTCTTTATCTCTAGATTGAATGTCCATGTTTTCATTTATGTTATTTATTCACTTTAGTGGAGATATGTGAATTCTACTAATGGAATAATGTATTGGATGGAAATTGTGTTATTGTTATTCTATATTATGTGTTGTTAATTCTATTTCATACATTTATTCCTTCATTCAATATTTTTGTATAAGGTTTTAGTTTTGATTTTTTGTGCATAAGAATGCATATGGATTTAAATGGGTTTCTCTTATTATTGTTTTTCATGCAATTCCAATTCCATTTTTTGTTGCACATGAAAACTAAACGTTGTTGTTATAGACAAACTCGTGGTTCAAACTGGGTGATCCAATTGGAAAATGAAGAAGAAATCTTGAATCGGAGTTCCTTGATGGCCAAGGGTGGTGTTCAACATGTTGCAACTACCTGCGCCAAGGGCTAAAGTTTTTTGTCATAGGTAGGCTTATTTGTCATTTCCCTAAATGGTCAACCACTAGCCAAGATACAATAATTTGAAGGTCATGCTACAACTACACTCATATCATTCCTCAATTGTAGGATCTAACCTTTTATGTTTTAGACCACAATGATTGTGTGATTCCAAATTTTGGTATTTATATTGAATAATCCCTTCCATTTGTAGTCGACTAATAATCCCATAAAATGTTTGTTTGTATCTTCATATGTCCATGCACTAACTAGCTATTAGATCCCCATTGTTGTATTTGAGCACCAAGAAGCTTGTCGGTTAAAAACATGTGAACATCCTCAAAATGGAAAAATAAAATAAAATAAATGCATAATGCACTGGCCTCAATAATATAGTATAGATCCCACACACCTCTACACTAAATTTCTCTCCCAAACTACTAGAATCACCTCTTACTTGTCTAATTGATGGTCAATGGTTGGGAAGGGAAACCACACCCTTCTATTGGAGAAACCATTCCAGATCTGTTATCATTTGGCCACAATATTCCCTTCTATAAAGGAACTCTCTTGGTGTTGCAAGTCTAATTTCATCTTAATTAGGGTTTGAGTCATCCTTTGTTTTCTTTCCCACATTAAGAATATTTGTTGATGTAATTGTAACTTCAGAATGTATTCACTTGTATATCTTATGTATTGTACCCCGATGTTTATTTCGGGAAGTGTTTGTAATGTAATTGAGTCATGTCATGCCCCGATGTTCCAATCAGGAGTTTCTATAATGTGAACAAGTCATGTCAAGTCATTGTGGGTAACCCTCCTATTGATCAAGGGTTAAAGTCCCTGCAGTTGTGGGGCCCTAGGGTTATTAGGCTCTCCTAGAGAAGTCAACCCTAGTGAGTTATTGTAAAGTCGGGAAATAGTATAAATAGAGAGTGAGCCTCTCTATTTATCACACTCAATCACACTCAGTTGTATCACATAGTTGAGGGAGAAGAAGTTGTTGGGGATAGAAAGAAAGAGACTACTGATGTTGGGAGATCATCTTACTGTTTTGGGGTTTTACTTTTGGTGCTAATTCTATCTCTAAGGAAGTTGTGGGGTTTTCTCAATTTATGGTTTCCCCGAGGAAAAACATTGTGTTCATTATCTCTTGTGTTTTATTGCTGTGCTTGTTATTCTCTCAGTTAAAGATCCTAAGATAATGCTAGCTTGAATGATAAAAATATAACATGGTATTAGAGCTAACCTGAGAAGAACACACTGTGCAGCTGCAGAAACTAGGGCTGCCTACTTTTTGGATCTCTCTCCACATATTTTCAGCAAAAGAAGGTTGGGCTGACTATCCTCTCTAGGGCGCATATTTCTGTCGAAGCAGAATCCGATTTTGAGCATTTTCAATTTTTGACCCGACACTACTGCTGGAAATTAGGGCTTTCCACAGAAGTGGAATTTTTGAGTGAGCCCAGGCCTGGATTGATCTCCTCCTCAAAATTGAAGTTTAGAGATCAAGATCAAAGCATTTGGTTGGACAAGACTTAAGGAAAGTCAAACCCTAATCTTCTCCTGAACCAGCACTGCAGAAATTTAGCTTCAGATCCAGTTCTGACATCTTGACCTGGTAAGATCTAAATCTTTTGTATTTCCATTTGAGGTTCTCAGTTAAGATGTCTCGCCATAACAATCTTGACGAAAATCTTGATGGAGCTAATAACTTCCGAGCCTGGAAGTATAGGATCTCCCTGGTCCTGGAAGAAAATGAGTTGGACTCCTACATCAATGAGGAGGTTCCAGTTCCAGAGGGAGATGAGGCTTAGGCCTTACACAAGAAGAAGTTGGTTATGGCTAAAAGTATTATTGTTGATTCAATCAAGGATCACCTCATACCACAGGTGTCCTCCTTAAAGACACCTAAAACTATGTTTGATGCCCTAACCAAACTGTTTGAAGGAAAGAACATAAACCAAAAAAATGACTTTGAGGAACCAGTTGAAGAATGTGAAGATCCAGAATGTAGAGACCATATAGTCATACTTCACAAGGGTCTCCAAGATCAAAGAACAACTTGAAGCAGTGGATGAAGAAGTGGAGAATGTATATATTGTAATGACCACCTTGAATGGTCTCCCTAGGACATGAGACTCTTTCATTCAAGGAATCTGTGCCAGAAAGAAGATAGTCAAGTTCAGCAGACTGTTAGCTGGAATATTTCACCTTCTACGGATAGTAAGGTGTTCCACCGGTCTGAATGGTTCAAATCCAGAACAAATGAAGGAAAAAGGTTGAAGACCCTCCCTGGATGCTGTAGATACCTGGAATGTGATGCTTTGATAGTAACCCTGTGTACCTGCAATCAGATTAAACACGCAAACACATCAAAGCTACCAGAATATAATCTACTGATCCATGTTAGTGAGTAAGGAATCTAACAACATACATGTGAAATCAAACAACAACAGTAATGTGGGATGGAAATCATCTTTGCATTAAGATAAAATGAAGAAGTTTACAACAAGTTAAGCTTTAGTGTTGACATGCATCTCCATGAAACCAAGCACTCTCATCCCCATAAGCTCCGACTTTTTCTCTCTATGCTCTTCAATGGCTTGGGCCAAGTAATCAATCCAACAGCATAACAGTACTTTAAGAGTTCTCCCCTCAACCATGGACATGAGTTTGTATTTATAAGGCTCAATGGATAGGGATGGTTGAGAGATTAGTGGATGAGGTGGCCTCTAAGATCCTAGGATGAGGGATCTCAAGCTCAACTGACCCACAATGATAGGGATAAGGGAGGACACGAGGCTCATCATCTAGAAGCCTCAAGAATCTTCTCTTTTTCCCATTTTACCCAGGGTGCCACATTTCTCCTCTTATGACAGAGCAGTTCAGGTAAGAAATGCTTATGGACTAAGGGCCATAAGCAGTGGCACCGCTTGTGGATAACAAGGGATAGGCGGTGCGAGCAAGGTACCGCTCTTGGACAAAGGGGAAATTGCAGTGCTGAGCATTTTTGTGAAAGATTGAAAAAATGGTATGAGTTTCCACTCCAAGTGCTGGGATTCAGGGCAAGTAGTTATGTCAAAAGGTCTTATCACATGATGGTGATAGGATTTTGGTATAATAGGATGCCCCCCAAAGCATGAGTCTTAGAGGGATACGATAAACGAGAGCTTTGAGAGAACAAGTCATCGCTACGAGGTGAAAATGTCAGCTTGATCAGAACATGTTGTCAAGTAGGCATCTGTAGTACATCAGTATGTTGAATCATAGAAATAAGTAACCAACCCATGGCTGCAGACCAATACAAGGCAGATCCATGAGAAGAATAAACAAGCATGGCTACTAGAATACAGCGTAGATCCATGTGATAGAGGACTCAAACATGGACATAGCTACCAAAAATACAATGTAGATCTATGTCATACAGACGCAAATTTGAGCATAGCCACAACCATACAAATGTGGATCCATGCTAGATATACAAAACTCCATTGCAACTTGGGGAAAAGAAATGAGTGACAAATACCCAGGGTCTTTGTCTCCTCTTCCACAAGGTATGATTCTATCCATGTGATTACAATGGTCTGAAGTCAAACATGGTAGAAACCACTTGATTACCGACCAATGATGTGAACCGTTAACAAGTGTGAGGGAGATCACCATTGATGTCAATGATTCCCAAGGTACTCTAGTACAATCTACTAAGTGCGAATAGATGTCCTAATGTCGAACACTCAGTCGATTCTATCGATCAAAGGTCAATGATGTGAACCTATGTCGATAATGAGAGAATCTGTCATTAATGCATACATATCTCAAGGTACTAAATATTGTTTCTAAGACTATTTCTTGGATGATGAGCTGATGTCAATAGGAATAGTCTTGTCGAAGGAGGGCCATGATGAGTCCCACATCGACGACACGAAACTCAAAACATAGTTCTGGAATGATGTGTATGTAGTAACCATAAGACTGACTCAAAAATACTGACACAAAGACTATGTGGACTACAGAGGTAAAACTTCTTCAAATCCCCTTTGAACATTAGGCGGCACGACAAAAATACTTGGCAGCATGATTGGACAGGACAGACACACAATGCGACAGTGGACAATGCATTCTTTTGAAAGACTCAAAGGAGTGACATGACTCATGAAAGTGGATCGTTGCGGAGATCAGTTGAATACCAAATTAACTGACATCATGTGCAGATAAGTGCCATGTTCAAAGGTAACGACAAACAACTACCATTATTTGAAAACCGATTCCCTTCCCATTTCCCCCATCATGATTGATGAGTGCCTCTTTTCAGTTTTACTAGTTCAAAGAGGGTAACAAACACTCGATATAGCTTGTTGGAAGACAAATTCAGACTCATATATTTTACGAACCTGAAAGAGGAGGGGTTCGTTCCCAAAATGGGTCTCTCAATGTTTAATTTAACGAGTCCATTGAAATAAAACTCGGTATCATTCATGTTTAGAGAGTCTGAACGATTACGGAAGGAGACTCCAAAGGGGTCCTTTTTCATATGATTTAGTCCCTAAGGCCCAAAAAAGTATAAAATCATACCTTGGGGAACTCTTCTAGTCATGATTGGCTGGAGTGTTCCCTTTTCGTAAATAGTCCTATTTGAACCAAAAAATAGATAACCTACCATCAGACGGATGACTCTTCAAATACTTTAATGAGCGTGAAGAAGACAAGATCGCTCGATGATCTTTTCATATTTAGGGAGACTGAAAAGAGTTTAAAGAGAACTCCACGAGGTTTCTTTACACAATGTCATTTTTTACGAGCCTAGAAAGAATCGAAAATGGACTTGACAATCTTTTCGTGTTTAAGGAGCCTAAAAAAGAGGTGAAAATAAGACTCCATGATGCTTCTTTACACAAAGTCAACATTTTACGAGCCTGGAAAGAAACAGAAATGGACTCAGACCTTTGATACTAGGTTTTAAAGAGCATGACCAAAGTGTCGTAATAAATGCTCATCGACCTTTTCCATTTTATGGAAGTGCTAAAAGCCATAAACAAACTTCCAAATATTTTTACTATAGTTCTCTTATCCTGTAATCGACTCAGAAACAAGTGTTAAATGCATTTATAGCTAGCATTAAGGGATTACGACAGATCATCTTTGACTAAAATATGATTTTATATTAAAACTATAGTACGTCAGACCCAACAATGCCTATATAAGTTATGTAAATAGTAAAAAATCAAATCATTTCACTATTTACCCATAGCGGAGAGCATTTGGAGCACTTTCTTAGCCAGATCTTCAGCAGCTGATACTGAGAGTTCCCATCATCCATTTTGAGCACTGTCAGTTGCAGGTAACAACTAAAACCCTACTGTTTCATTTCATATCATTTATTTTTAGTTTTGGTGGGGTTTTGGGTTCATATGGAAAGCCCTCAAACCTTAAAAGCTGGCATCGTGCCTACCCCTTGTGGGATACGCGATACCACCCGAGAACCGTGCCTATAACATAGTTGACAGGCGATGCCACCGCCTGTCTCCAATGATGCACAGGCGGTGCCGACCGTGGAGATTTTAAACTAATAGAATGAGCAATATAAACTCATTCTTTTGATTTTTAATGATTAAAGATGATTCTAATGCATGCTATGATTGTTTTTTATAGGTCTTGGTTGCTCAAATCATGGTGATATGGAAATAGAGAACACATGACAATGACGATGCTTTTGCTGAGAGAAATGCGGGTTGTATTGCCGCATTACGGGACTGTGGGCTCCTAAAATTCTTCTGGACCCCAAGCATGGTGTCACACGAGTGGTTACCAAAACACGTACTATAGATGTGGAATCCAGAGCAACAGTACTTCAAGGTGGGGGGCCATATCCTTATAGTGGAAGTAGAGGATATCTACTTCTTGACTGGTCTCTTGACACAGGGTGCCCCCATCTCACTGACAGGTTCTAGATTTGTTAACTGGAATATTTCACCTTCTGCAGATAGTAAGGTGTACCACTAGTCTGAATGGTTCAAATCCAGAACAAATGAAGGACAAAGGTTGAAGACCCTCCCTGGACATCGCAGATACCTGGAATGTGATGCTTCGATAGTAACCCTGTGTACCTGCAATCAGATTAAACATGCAAACACATCAAAGCTACCAGAATATAATGTACTGATCCATGTTAGTGACTAAGGAATCTAACAACATGCATGTGAAATCAAACAACAACAGTAATGTGGGATGGAAATCAGCTTTGCATTAAGATAAAATGAAGAAGTTTACAACCAGTTAAGCATTAGTGTTGACATGCATCTCCATGAATCCAAGCACTCTCATCCCCATAAGCTCCAACTTTTGCTCTCTATGCTCTTCAATGGCTTGGGCCAAGTAATCAATCCAACAACATAACAATACTTTAAGAGTTCTCCCCTCAACCATGGACATGAACTTGTATTTATAAGGCTCAATGGATAGGGATGGTTGAGAGATTAGTCGATAAGGTGGCCTATAATATCCTAGGATGAGGGATCTCGAGCTCAACTGACCCACAATGACAGGGATAAGGGAGGACATGAGGCTCATCATCTAGAAGCCTCGAGAATCTTCTCTTTTTCCCATTTTACCCAAGGTACCGTGTTTCTCCCCTTATGATAGAGTGGTTTAGGTAAGAAACGCTTATGGACTAAGGGCCATAAGTAGTGGTATCGCTTGTGGATAACAAGGGATAGGCGGTGCAAGAAAGGTACCGCTCTTGGACAAAGGGGAAAGTGCGGTGCTGAGCATTTTTGTGAAAGATTGACAAAATGGTATGAGTTTCCACTCCAAGTGCTGGGATTCAGGGCAAGTAGGTATGTCAAAAGTTCTTATCACATGATGGTGATAGGATTTTGGTATAACGAGATGCCCCCCAAAGCATGAGTCTTAGAGGGATACGATAAATGAGAGATTTGAGAGAACAAGTCGTCGCTACAAGGTGAAAATTTCAGCTCGATCGGAGCATGTTTTCAAGTAGGCATCTGTAGTACATCAGTATGTTGACTCATAGACACAAGTAACCAACCCATGGCTGCAGACCAATACAAGGCAGATCCATGAGAGGAATAAACAAGCATGGCTACTAGAATATGGTGTAGATCCATGTGATAGAGGACTCAAACTTGGACATAGCTACCAGACATGCAATGTATATCTATGTCATACAAAAACAAATTTGATCATAGCCACGACCATACAAATGTGGATCCATGCTAGATATACAAAACTCCATCGCAACCTGGGGAAAAGCAATGAGCAACAAATACCTAGGGTCTTCGTCTCGTCTTCCACAAGGTATGATTCTATCCATGTGATTACAATGATTTGAAGTCGAACATCGTATAAACCAATTGATTACTGGCCAATGATGTGAATCGTTAACAAGTGTGAGGGAGATCACCATTGATGTCAATGATTCCCAGGGTACTCTAGTACAATCTACTGATTGCAAATAGATGTCCTGATGTCGAATACTTAGTCGATTCTATCAATCAAAGGTCAATGAGATGTGAACCTATGTCAAGAGTGAGAGAATATTTCATTAAGGCATACAGATCTCAAGGTACTAAATATTGTTTCTAAGACTATTTCCCAGATGATGAGCTGATGTCGATTGGAATAGTCTTGTTGAAGGAGGGCCATGATGAGTCCCACATCGATGACATGAAACTCAAATCATAGTTCTGGAATGATGTGGATGTAGTAACCATAAGACTGACTCAAAAATATTGACACAAAGAATTTGTGGACTGTAGAGGTAAAACTTCTTCAAATCCCCTTTGAACATTAGGCGACACAACAAAAAGACTTGGCAGCATGACTGGACGGGCAGACACACAATGTGACAGTGGACAATGCATTCTTTTGAAGGACTCAAAGGAGTGACATGACTCATGAAAGTGGATCATTGCAGACATCAAATGAATACCCAATTGATTGACATCAATTGCAGACAAGTGCCATGTTCAAAAGTAATGACAAACAACTGCCATTATTTGCAAAATTATTCCCTTCCCATTTCCCCCATCATGATTGATGAGTGCTTCTTTTCGGTTTTACGAGTTCAAATAGGATAACAAACACTCGATATAGCTTATCAGAAGACAAGTCCAAACTCATATATTTTACGAACCTGAAAGAGGAGGGGTTCTTTCCCAAAACGGGTCTCTCAGTTTTTAATTTAACGAGTCCATTGAAAGAAAACTCGATATAGTTCATGTTTAGAGAGTCTGAACGATTACGAAGGAGACTTCAAAGGGGTCCTTTTTCGTATGATTTAGTCCCTAAGGCCCGAAAAAATATAAAATCATACCTTAGGGAACTCTTCCAGTCATGATTGTATGGAGTGTTCCTTTTTCGTAAATAGTCCTATCTGAACCGAGAAAGAGATAACCTACCGTCGGATGGATGAATCTTCAGATACTTTAACGAGCGTGAAGAAGACAAGATTGCTCAATGATGTTTTTGTATTTAGGGAGCCTGAAAAGAGTTTAAAGAGAACTCCACGAGGTTTCTTTACACAATGTCATTTTTTACGAGCCTGGAAAGAATCGAAAATGGACTTGACGATATTTTTGTGTTTAAGGAGCCTGAAAAAGAGGTGAAAATAAGACTCCATGATGCTTCTTTACACAAAGTCAAATTTTTACGAGTCTGGAAAGAAACTAAAACAGACTTGGACCTTTGATACTAGGTTTTAAAGAGCGTGACCAAAGTGTCGTAATAAATGCTCATCGACCTTTTCCATTTTATGAAAGTGCAAAAAATCCATAAACAAACTTCCAAATCTTTTTACTATAGTTCTCTTATCCTGCAATCGACTCAGAAACAAGTGTTAAATGCATTTATAACTAGAATTAAGGGATTATGACAGATAATCTTTGACAAAAATATGATTTTATATCAAAACTATAGTACGTCAGACCCAACAATGCCTAAATAAGTTATGTAAATAGTAAAAAATCAAATCATTTCACTATTTACCCATAGCGGAGAGCATTTGGAACACTTTCTTAGTCAGATCTTCAGCAGCTGATACCATGAGTTCCCATCGTCCATTTTGAGCACCATTAGTTGCAGGTAACAGCTAAAACCCTACTCTTTTATTTTATATCATTTATTTTGAATTTTGGTGGGGTTTTGGGCTCATATGGCAAGCCCTAAAACCTTAAAATCGGGCATCACACCTACCCCTTGCGGGAAACGCGGTACCACCCGAGAACCGTGCCTATAACATAGTTGACAGGCGGTGCCACCGCCTGTCTCCAATGGTGCACAGGCAGTGCCGACCGTGGATATTTTAAACTAATAGCATGAGCAATATAAACTCATTCTTTTGATTTTTAATGATTAAAGATGATTCTAATGCATGCTATGATTGTTTTTGACAGGTCTTGGTTGCTCAAAACATGGTGATATGGAAAGAAATGACACATGACAATGATGATGCTTTTGCTGAGAGAAATGTGGGTTGTATTTCTGCATTACGAGACTGTGGGCTCCTGAAGTTCTTCTGGACCCCAAGCATGGTGTCACATGAGCGGTTACTGGAACACATACTACGGATGTGGAATCCGGAGCAGCAATACTTCAAGGTCGGGACCCATATCCCTATAGTGGAAGTAGAGGATATCTACTTCTTGATTGGTCTCTCGAGACGGGGTGCCCCCATCTCACTGATAGGTTCCAGATTTGTTAGCAGGAACATTTCACCTTCTGCGGACAGTAAGGTGTTCCACTAGTCTGAATGGTTTAGATCTAGAACAAATGAAGGACAAAGGTTGAAGACCCTCCATGGACACCATAGATACCTGGAATGTGATGCTTCGATAGTAACCCTGTGTACCTGCAATCGGATTAAACATGCAAACACATCAAAGCTACTAGAATATAATGTACCGATCCATGTTAGTGATTAAGGAATCTAACAACATACATGTGAAATCAAACAACAACAGTAATGTGGGACGAAAATCATCTTTGCATTAAGATAAAATGAATAAGTTTACAACCAGTTAAGCCTTAGTGTTGACATGCATCTCCATGAAACCAAGCACTCTCATCCCCATAAGCTCTAACTTTTGCTCTCTATGCTCTTCAATGGTTTGGACCAAGTAATCAATCCAACAGCATAACAATAGTTTAAGAGTTCTCCCCTTAACCATGGACATGAGCTTGTATTTATAAGGCTCAATGGATAGGGATGGTTAAGAGATTAGTGGATGAGGTGGCCTCTAAGATCCTGGGATGAGGGATCTCAAGCTCAACTGACCCCCAATGATAGAGATAAGCGAGGAAATGAGGCTCATCATCTAGAAGCCTCGAGAATCTTCTCCTTTTTCCATTTTAGCTGGGGTACCGCGTTTCTCCTCTTATGACAGAGCGGTTCAGGTAAGAAACACTTATGAACTAAGGGCCATAAGCAGTGGCACCACTTGTGGATAACAAGGGATAGGCGATGCAGCAAGGTACCACTCTTGGACAAAGGGGAAAACGTGATGCTGAGAATTTTTGTGAAAGATTGACAAAATGGTATGAGTTTCCACTCCAAGTGTTGGGATTCAGGGAAAGTAGGTATGTCAAAAGGTCTTATCACATGATGGTGATAGGATTTTGGTATAACACAGACTATGGGAATAATTCTCATGAGAAGCAGCTCAAGAATAAAATATGGGAAGTGAAGATCAAGCTCTCACAATTCAATCCAAGAAAAACAAAAGGGACGATCATCATCATTCTAAAGGTAAGCATTCTTCCTCCAAGAAATCTCAACTCAGATGTTATACTTGTGATGAAATAGGACACTATGCTAGATATTGTCCTAGAAACAAAATAAACTCTCACAAGAAGAAAAACAACAAGAGAAGACATCATGCTCATGCTTCAGAAGATGATGAACCTTCCACAAAGAGAAACAAGCAAGAAAGTGATGAAGGATATGTTTTGATTTCCTCTCTCACAGGAAACATCACACATGGAAGCAATGAATGTATTATATATAGTGGGGCTTCCAAACATCTGATAGGATTCAAAGATTCTTTTTTGAGACTATTAGAACATGAATCACCCCACAAGGTGAAACTCAGAGATGACTACCAGTATCCAATAAAAGGTACTGGGGAATCCTCCTATAAGCTAGACTCTGGAAAGTCTATGAAGATGAAGGATGTATTTTTTGTACTGGGACTTAAGAAGAACCTCCTCTCCATATTTGCATTAGATGAAAAATGCATGAGGGTTACATTTGTAGATGGTCAAGTTCTCATGTGGCCAAAGGAAAATACTTTTGATGATGCAGTAGTGATTGGGGAACAAGAGGGAGCCCTATACAAATTGAAGGGCCATCTAGAACAAGCTTTGGTCCATGACACAGTAGATCCAAATGAATGTTGGCATAGAAGGCTTGCACATGTGCACTACAGAGCACTACCTATTAGATTTTTATCATTAAGCTAGCAATACATTAGGATCTTTAATTGAGAGAATAACAAGCACAGATCAAACATAAGAGACAATGAACACAATGTTTATCCTCGAGGAAACCATAAATGGATAAAACCCTACAACTTCCTCAGAGATAAAATCAGCACCAAAAGTAAAATCCCAAAACAGTAAGATGATCTCTCGACAACTGTAACCTCTTTCTTCCTTGCCCCAGTGTATTATTCTTCCTCAACTATGCGCTACAACTGAGTGTGTGATAAATAGAGAGGATTGTTCTCTATTTATACTAATTCCTGAATTGACTAAACCCAACTAGGTCCGAATTCTCTAAGAGAGTCTAATAACCCTAGTGACATGGAACTGCGGGGACTTTAACCCTTCACCAATAGGAGGGTTACCCACAATGACTTAACATGACTTGTTTACATTATAGAACCTCTCGATAGGAACATATGGGCATGACTTGACTCAAGTACATTACAAATACATCCTAAAATAAAAATCAGGTTACAATACATAAGAAATACAAGTGAATACATTCCAAAGTTACAATTACATCAACACTCCCTCTTAACTAGGAAGGTATTCTTTCAATGCAATTTTCAGCACAAGTGTTCTTCTTTGTATCATCTGGATCATCATCGAGTCCTCGTCATATTCAAGTCATAATCATCTTCAAGTCATCTTCATCTTAAGGTAATCTTCATCTTCAAGTCATCTTCATCATCGGATCTGGATCATCACTCGATCTAGATCATCATCACTATATCTAGATCATCACTCGATCTGGATCATCACTGCTGGATCATTGTGGGTGCTATCTCTTGATTCTTCTCATCACAATAAGTTCTACAAATCCATCCCTTTTTCATGCTGGATGTACATCTACAGAGCCAGTCCTTTTTCATACTGGATGTATCATCACACAGAGCTAGTCCTTTTTCATACTAGATGTGGCATTCACACAAAGCTAGTCCTTTTTCATACTAGATGAGTCTTCATAGAGCCAGTCCTTTTTCATACTGGGTGTGGCATCCACACATAGCTAGTCCTTTTTCATACTAAATGATTCTTCACAGAGCCAGTCCTTTTTCATACTAGGTGTGGCATCCACACAGAGCTAGTCCTTTTTCATACTAGATGAGTCTTCACAGAGCCAGTCCTTTTTCATACTGGGTGTGGCATCCACACAAAGCTAGTCCTTTTTCATACTAGATGAGTCTTCACAGAGCCAGTCCTTTTTCATACTGGGTGTGGCATCCACATAGAGCTAGTCATTTTTCATATTAGATGATTCTTCACAGAGCCAGTCCTTTTTCATACTGGGTGTGGCATCCACACAGAGCTATTCCTTTTTCATACTAGATGAGTCTTCACTGAGCCAGTCCTTTTTCATACTGGGTGTGGAATCCACACAGAGCTAGTCCTTTTTCATACTATATGTGTCTTCATAGAGCCAACCCTTTTTCATGATGGATGTGGAATCCACACATACATCTGACAATGGAAGGAACCAATCCTCTCACCATGTCACATCTCTTACATCCAACCATGGAAGGAACCAATCCTCTCACCATGTCGTAAGGGCACAACACTTACATATGACCATGGAAGGAACCAATCCTCTCACCATGTCAAAAGGGCACAACACTTACATCGGACCATGGAAGGAACCAATCCTCTCACCATGTCAGAAGGGCACAACATGGACACATCACTTCCTCTTGGGAGGAATCTCAATCTGGAGAACACCAAGCTTCTCCTTGAAGTACTCAAACTTCACCCTAGCCAATGGCTTAGTCAACACATCAGCTATATGTTCATCCGCCGCAATATACTGGAGCTTCACTACTCCTCTATGTACCATATCCCTGATATAGTGATACTTGATCTCGATATGCTTTGACTTGTCATAGACACTGGGTTCTCTGCAAACTCAACATAACTCTGGTTGTCACAATATATACAAGTAGAATCTAACTGGAGATCAAATAAATCATGCAGTATCTTCCTCAACCATACTACCTCACAACTAGATGAACAGGCTATGACATATTCTACTTCAGTTGTACTCAGTGCCACACAGGATTGCTTCCTGCTAAACCAAGAGATCACACCTGATCCCATAAAGAAGTAGCACCCTGAAGTGCTCTTCCTATCGATGGCATTGCCTACCCAATCTGAATCAACATAACCCTCTAGATTAATCCTTTGATCAGTCTTATACTTGAGCCCATAATCAACCATACCCTTCAGGTACCTCAAAATATGCTTTGCAACAATCAAGTGAACATATCTCGGATCTATCAAGAATTGGCTCAAGGTGTTCATAGCAAAGAAAATATATGGTCTCGTGTTCGTCAAGTACATCAAGGACCCAATCATCTGACGATACATCATGGCATCAACCGAATCTGATGAAGCATCACTCAATAGCTTCAAGTTTGATGCCATAGGTTTGGTTAAGGCCTTGCAGTCCATCATCCCAAATATCTTCAGGATCTCTACTATATACTTCCCTTGTCCAAGGAAGACTCCATCCGTATTATGCCACACCTCCATGCCTAGAAAATAATTCATCATACCCAAGTCCTTCATTTTGAACTCGGCAGCAAGCTTCCTCTTCATATCTGCAATCAAGCCATCCATACCTGTTACAAACAGAACATCTACATATAGTAGGAACATCACTGGGTTGCCATCTTCAACCTTGTAGTAAAGGTTGGAATCTGCTTTACTCTTGGTAAATCCCAAACTGGATAGGAAGCTGTCAATTCTGTCGTACCATGTCCTAGGTGCCTATTTCAAGTCATACAAGGATTTCTTCAATCTACACACATGAGACTCCCTATCATGTGTCTCAAAACTGAGTGGTTGCTCCACATACACTTCCTCTTCCACTACACCATTCAAGAAAGCAGTCTTGACATCCATCTGGTGTATCTTCCATTTCATCACTGTAGCCAAAGCAAGTACTGATCTGATGGAATTGTATCTGGATATAGGTGCAAAACTTTCTTCATAATCTATTCCTTCTTTCTAGGAGAAACCACAAGCAACGAATCTTGCTTTATATTTTTCAATGCTACCATCTGCAGCATGCTTGATCTTGTAGATCCATTTGGAAGTTATGATAGACTTCCCTTCTAGTCTTGGGAAAACATCCCAAACATCATTCTTCATGATCGATTGATACTCTTTGATCATAGAATCCTTCCATTCTTTCCGTTCTGTCGCTTCTTCATAATTGGAAGGTTCTTTATCGATGAAATCAAATAATAAGGCTACATATCCGGAGCAAGATCTAGTCCTCTTTCTTTCTCTATGATTCTCTTATGGAGCCCCATATATTTCCGCACCTTGGATAGCTTCTCATACCCAAGCAGGTTTCCTCTTGTAAGGATTCTTTCTCCTGACATGGATCTACAGGTTCTTGAGGTTCTTCAAATTCTTGATCTTCTTCTTGAGTTTCTTCGTTCATGGTTTTATCATGAATTCTGGGTGCTTCTACTTCTTCAGGTTCTTCAACAGGTCTCTTTCTAGATTTGTTGTAAGTTAAGTCTTCATCAAATGTTACATCCCTGCTGACGTCAATATTCTTGAATCCTAGGAAGTATTTTCTATAAGCCTTTGAGCTTTCATAGTATCCCATAAATATACCCTTCTTTCCCAAAGGATCTAATTTTGTTCTCTTCTCTTTTGGAATGTGTATGTACACTGGACAGCCAAATATTCTAAGATGGCTAACTTCTGGTTTCTTGCCGGAAAAGACTTCTTCAGGTGTCTTCTTCTCGAGTACTCTATGTGGAGTACGATTCTGTACATACACCGTTGTTCTGGCATCTTTTGCCCATAGATGCATAGGAATATCTTGATCATGAAGCATTGCTCTTGCAGCTTCCATGATAGTTCTATTCTCCTTTCTACAATCCCATTTTGTTGTGGATTATATGGAGTGGACAAATCCCTCTTAATCCCTGAGTATTTACATAACTCTTTGAATTCATTTGATGTGAATCCTCCGCCATTATCTGATCGAAAAGTCTTGATCTTCTTTTCAGTGTGGTTCTCGATCAAGGATTTGAATTCCTTGAACTTGCTTAATACTTCATCTTTGTTCTTCATGAATTAAATCCATGTCTTCCTAGAAAATTCATCAATAAAAGAAACATAGTATACATACCCGCTTAGAGAACTTGATGACATTGGAGCGCATACATCGAAGTGGATGATTTCCAATATTCCTTTTTCTTTTCTCTCGCTACTTGGAAATGTCTTCTTTGTGTTATTTCCTTTCGTACATCCTTTGCAGACCCCATCATGTTTTGCTTGAATTTCTGGAAGACCTTCAACAACTTTGCTTGCAAGTGGTAGTGCCCTGTAATGCACATGTGCAAGCCTTCTATGCCAAAGTTCATTTGGCTTTACTGAGCCATGAACCAAAGCTTGTTCTGGTTGTCCCTTCAATTTGTATAGACCTCCTTCTTGTTCCCAAATCACTATTACATCATCAAAATTCTTTCCCTTTGGCCACATAAGAACTTGGCCATCTACAAAAGCAACCCTCATTCCTTTTGCATCCAATGCAGATATGGAGAGGAGGTTCTTCTTTAGTCCTGGTAAAAACAATACATTTTTCATCTTCATAGACTTTCTAGAGTCTAGTTTATAGGAGGATTCACCACTACCTTTTATTGGATATTGGTAGTCATCCCTAAGTTTCAACTTGTGAGGTGACTCATGTTCAAATAGTTTCAAAAATGATTCTTTGAATCCCGTCATGTGCTTGGAAGCACCACTGTCTATGAGCCAATCATTGCTTCCATGTGAAACAGTTCTCGTGAGAGCAAAGATCAACACATATTCTTCATCACTTGAAGAATCACTTTCTTGTCTGATTCTCTTTGTTGAAGGTTCATCATCTTCTGCAGCATGGCCATGATGTCTTCTCTTATTTCCCATATTCTTCTTTGAGTTCCCTTTGTTAGGAAAATATTTGGATATGTGACCTTTCTCATCACATGTGTAACATCTAACAGTAGCCCAATCTCTTCTAGAGTGATAAGAGCTACCTTTGGAGTGATGATGGTACCTTTTGGTTTTCTTGGTGTGGGTTGTGAGAGCTTGATCTTCACTTCCCATCTTTTCTTATCGAGCTGCTATCCAAGCTTATTCTTGAGAGAATTCTTCCCATAGTCTGCTGAACTTGACTAACTTCTTTCTAGCATAGATCCCTTGAATGAAAGAGTCCCATGATCTAGGGAGACCATTCAAGGTGGTCATCATAATCTCTACATTCTCCAATTCTTCATCTACTGCTTCAAGCTGTTTCTTTATTTGATATACCCTTGTAAAGTAATACTGGATAGTCTCAGCATTCTAGATCTTTACATTCTTCAGTTGGTTTCTTAGATTCATCTTCCTGTTTATGTTCTTCCCTTCAAACAATTTGGTTAGGGCATCAAACATAGCTTTAGGTGTCTTTAGGGAAGACACCTGTGGTATGAGGTGATCCTTGATTGAATCAGCAATAATCCTCTTTTCCATAACAAAATTTTTCTTATGTAAGGCCTTAGCCTCATCTCCCTCTGGAACTGGAACCTCCTCACTGATATAGGAGTCCAACTCATTTTCTTCCAGGACCAGGGAGATCCTATACTTCCAGGCTCGAAATTTATCAGCTCCCTCAATCTTTTCATCAAGCTTGGTATGATGAGACATCTTAACTGAGAACCTCAAATAGAAATACACAATATTTAGATATTACCAGGTCAAGATGTCAGATCTGTATTTGGAGCTGAAATTCTGCAATGCTGGCTCATGAACAAATTAGGGTTTTGCTTTTCCGGAGTTCTGTCCAACCAAATGATTTGATATTGATCTCTAAACTTTGATTTTGAGGAGGAGATCAATCCAAGTCTGGGCTCACTAAAAAATTCCACTTTCGTGGAAAGCCCTAATTTTCGGCAGTAGTGTCGGGTCCAAAACTGAAAAACCTCAGAATTGGATTCTGCTTCGACAGAAAGATGTGCCCTAGCGAGGAGAGTTATTCCAACCTTATTTTGCTGAAAATATGTGGAGAGAGATCCACAAAGTAGGAATCCCTATTTCTCGCAGCTGCACAGTGTCTTCTTCTCAGGTTAGCTCTGATACCATGTTATATTTTTATCATTAAGCTAGCAATACATTAGGATCTTTAACTGAGAGAATAACAAGCACAACAATCAAACACAAGAGACAATGAACACAGTGTTTATCCTCAGGGAAACCATAAATGGAGAAAACCCCGCAACTTCCTCTGAGATAGAATCAGCACCAAAAGTAAAACCCCAAAACAGTAAGATGATCTCGCGACAGCAGTAACCTCTTTCTTCCTTTCCCTAGTGTCTTCTTCTTCCTCAGCTATGCGCTACAACTGAGTGTGTGTGAGTGTGTGATAAATAGAGGGGATTGTTCTCTATTTATACTAATTCCTGACTTGACTAAACCCAACTAGGGCTGAATTTTCTAGGAGAGTCTAATAACCCTAGTGCCCCGGAACTGCAAGGACTTCAACCCTTTACCAATAGGAGGGTTACCCACAATGACTTGACATGACTTGTTTACATTATATAACCTCCCGATAGGAACATCAGGACATGACATGAATCAAGTACATTACAAATATATCCCGGAATAAACATCGGGTTACAATACATAAGAAATACAAGTGAATACATTACAAAGTTAAAATTACATCAACACTACCACTTGCAAGCAAAGTTGTTGAAGGTCTTCCAAAAATTCAGTCAAAACATGATGGAGTCTGCAAAGGATGTGCAAAAGGAAAGAACATTCACTCCGATGTATGCGGTCCAATGTCATCAAGTTCATTAAGCAGGTATGTATACTATGTTTCTTTTATTGATGATTTTTCTAGGAAGACATGGATATACTTCATGAAGAACAAAGATGAAGTACTCAGCAAGTTCAAGGAATTCAAATCCTTGATTGAGAACCACACTAAAAAGAAGATCAAGATCTTTCAATCAGATAATGGTGGAGAATTCACATCAAATGAATTCAAAGAATTATGCAAAGATTCAGGGATTAAGAGGGATCTAACCACTCCATATAATCCACAACAGAATGGGGTTGCAAAAAGAAAGAATAGAACAATCATGGAAGCTGCAAGGGCTATGCTTCATGATCAAGATCTTCCCATGCATCTATGGGAAGAAGTTTCTAGAACAATGGTGTATGTACAGAACCGTACTCCACATAGAGTAATCGAGAACAAGACACCTGAATAAGTCTTTTATGACAAGAAACTAGAAGTCGGCCATCTTAGAATATTCGGCTGTCTAGTGTACATACACATTCCAAAACAAAAGAGGACAAAGTTAGATCCTTCAGGAAAGAAGGGTATATTTGTGGGATACTCTGAAAGCTCAAAGGCATACATAATAGACTTCCCAAGATTCAAGAAGATCGACATCAGCAGGGACGTAACATTTGACGAAGACTCATCTTACAACAAATCCAGAAAGAGGTCTGCTGAAGAACTTGAAGAAACAAAAGCACCCAGAATTCATGACACAACCATGAACGAAGAAACTCAAGAAGAAGATCAAGAATTAGAAGAATCTCAAGAACATGTAGATCCACCTCAGGAGAAGAATCCTCACAAGAGGAAACCTGCTTGGGTACGAGAAGCTATCCAAGGTGCAGGAAGATATGGGGATCCAGAAGAGAATCACAGAGAAAAAAAGAGGACCAGGTCCTGCTCTAGGTATTGTTGCGTCTGCAACAATTTCCCAAAATTCTAAAATTTTAGGACACTCCTTTGTTTTGGATTAGTTTAATGTTCTGCCTTGTTTTGATGCAATGATTTCTCAGGACATTTGTGTTGATGCCTGGATGGCTCTGCTACTTGTTTTAATTGATGCATTTGGAAAGCCTTTGGAAACATTCTGGATTGTTGCCGTTAAACGTATTTGAAGCTTGCTGAAATCGGGAGCTGTTTTGCTTTGGTTTTCTGCCGTTACGGCGGGTTTTAAGTTTTACCTCCTGATTGCCGACCCTTTTATTTACGGCTGGCGCTTTTCTGATTGGGCATCGGACGCTTTTCTTGATCTTTTATCCCGCCGTTGCGGACGAGCTTTTGATCATGATTTCCGGTT
Source organism: Pseudotsuga menziesii (assembly GCA_001517045.1). Taxonomy (NCBI): domain Eukaryota; kingdom Viridiplantae; phylum Streptophyta; class Pinopsida; order Pinales; family Pinaceae; genus Pseudotsuga; species Pseudotsuga menziesii. The sequence continues at coordinate 313,986 of LPNX010268647.1, read as the reverse complement.
TTCTCCCGACTTATGTATTTTCGAATGACTTCAAGTTTTTTTAAGTCAGAACCTTTTACTGTGTTAATTTTCCCCGTTGCGGAGGGATTTGGACTTTTGTCCTCCGACTTGAGATCCGCCCGACGCCCGGTGCGTATAACCGGATCGGATACTTTTAGGATTGTATCTTCCGCCGTTACGGAAAGCTTCAAACTCTCAACTTCCGATTTAAGTTTTCCCCGACATCCGATTGTTAAGTTCTCCTGTCTCGCCCACCATTGCGGACGGATCGACGTTATGGCCTTACGCCATTGCGGAAGGTTACGCACTCTCACCCTTCGATTTAGAATGGATTCCCGTCCGATGTGTTATGTCGCATGTGTAGATTTTGTATATATGTGTGCAGGTCATGGGGTTTGTTTATCATTCCATCGTTGTCGATTAGTGTGCTCTGCCATTATCTATCGCGCTCTCCCGTTTCGCCGTTGCAGTACTTTCGGTCCAGGTGTTTTCACCGTGCTCGGTGGTTATCTCCACGTCAGCTGCGCGCTCTTTCCAGGTAGGTTATTTTCACCATCTCCTTTTCCTTTGAAGCATGCAGTAAGTTTATATGGACAGTTTTGGGTTGAGGTAGTTTTCCCCTAGTAGTTTGTCGGTTCCGTTGTTTTCAAACCTATATAAGTAAGGGGAGGGTTAGTTTTGACTGTCAATGGGGCAGTTTTTTTTTAACTCATGGTGAAATCATTTAGGCCCGCGGCTTGTTTTGCAGCCCCCGTGCGTAGAGATGGGGGTTTGGTGCAGACGACCGTTCCGCCGTCTGCACCAAGCCTCCCCGGATAGTGATGATTGTGAAGGAAGGGGAGGCGTATATCCGTCTTTGCATTACCTGTGGTTTTTCCTCGCAGTTGTGGCCTCATTTTAACTGCACCCTCAGACATTGGTTTCGTCGTGCCTTTCTGCACTTCTTGTTTTGAAACCCTAGCTGGTTGGGAAGAATCCGCTGCGATTTGTAGATATTTAGCCTGGAACACCATGGATAGTCAAACTAATGTAATTGTTTTGCCCCAAACGGTGTGGCTCCTCCTTATATCCATTCCTGCTAAGATATATGTTGTTAAAATCATAGGGTTTCCCCATAGTCATGCCGCATATAACTACGTTCGATCATCTCTTTTGTTAATACACACAGGCTAAGATTTTGAGCACTGCACGCTGCATTTTAACGGTTCTAATGATTAAAGCATCTTTTAGGCTGCACATATATGCATTGGGTTCTTTACTTACTATCACCTTAAACACGTGAGACTGGCACACTGTATATCGATGTAGTTTGTTGCAATTTAAAGATGATTGTGGAATGGTTCAATATCGTGTAGTAATGTTGCATCTTATAGACAAAGGATACTAACATATGCATAATAAGCCTATTAGTCAGTTCATTTAGGTTATGCAAGCTGGTATCTTAGTTTTATTGACTAATTGCTGTAAATACTGCACGCTGATATAGAAATGTCTGCAACTTTGATGCCTCAATGTTATCATGTTACCTTTGGCAGGAAGAAGTCAATTCCACCATGTCCAAAAGACAAAAGAAAAAGGCCCCAGTGGTGGAAGAAGTACCACAAGAAGAAGTTGAAACAAAGACTGAATATATATATGGAGACACTCAATGTGTCTCTGGTGTTGAACCTGAACATCAGTGGGGGGATGTCTATAGACTCATCACCAGAAGAGAGGTGCCTGATATGGGACTGGAAGACGAACCCATCTACGCCAATATAGAAAGATCATCACTCATGAAGGTCGCCACTAGGCCGGAACTCTTCCCATGCTCAGAAGTTATAGGATGGATTCTACCTCGGGTGGATGTCTCAACCATGATTCTGAAGGATGTTAATGATCAAGGTTATGCTGCGTACAGCGCTAGTTATGTAGCCTTGGCCTACCATCTACCAGAGCCCGAAGTGTTCGTGTCTGATGACTGGTTGAGTAACATTAAAATGGACCTGATAGAAACCATGAAAAGAATGATGCTAACAGGGAAACTTTTCAGGCCCAGAGCAACGAATGAGTATGATACAGTGAGTCTAAGGGATCCATACAGATTCATAGCCTTGATGCTCAACAGAATATTTGGAAGAGCTCATGGCAGGTTGTTCAAGCTGGAATGGATACCTCTCATATTTCACGTGGCCACCGATCGGACAATATTCAATTGGCCCAGCCTGGTTTCAAACAGACTGTCTGCTTGCTTGGTTGCAGCCCAGGGGGGAGAGACCCAAAAAAAGTCTGAGTTTTACATGAGCTCGATACTTATAGACTGCATATTGTGTCATAATCCCTTCCCAGGTCTCAGATGCATCTGGGATAGGGAGAGAATTCCTATCTACGCGGCTTACAAACCTTTGTGGGCACATGTTTACCACAGCCACTATAGAGAAGTATGCGAGCAGTTCATTATGCCATTGCACACCCTCATTTTTCTGAAGGAATGTGACTGCTTGTCGGAGGGGGCCATGAAAGTACTAGAAGAATATGCAGACTATTACTTGACAGAAAATGGCATGTATTTCAGAATGTTTGGTGGCTCAAAAGCCCCTTCCCTGCTGCCAAAATACGCAACCGACTATATTGTCCATAAAAGGTGGTCAGGTAAGTTTTCATCGATGGAATAGGCAAATTCATGTTTGAACACAAGAAGACCGCTTACCCCCCTTTGCCATTCAAGCTAGGAAGCTGCAGATTTGCTAAAGTGAAACAGGCTGATGAATTTGTAGCAAAATTAGAGAAATTCCATTTTGGCAGGATGCCTTTCCAGAGGAGTGATTCCCAAGGTAAGGTAGTGGAGCATTGCAAAGAACATAAGGTTCATTTTGAGTATACTCATCACTTCGATAAGGAAGAATACGTCTTCCGAAGTGCCCCTAACTTGACAGTTCTAAGAAGAAGATTCAAGCCAAAGATCACCACTAAAGTGGAAAAGGGGCTGAGCAAGCCAGAGCTGAGGAAGAGGAAAAAAGGAGACAGGAGGAAGCCCAGAAGCTAGCACAGGAGGCTGCAGGGTGGCTTCATAGCGAAAAAGAAGAAAAAAGAAAAGCTACCCAAGAAGCAGCTGAGAAGGCACAAGAAGCAGCCAAAGAGGCTGAAGAAGCAGCCAGGAAAGTAGCTGAAGAAGCAAAGAGGAAGCTAGATGAGGAAATGAGAAGGCAGGAAGCAGAGGGTCAAAAGCTGACAGACGCAGGACAATCAGCTACTGAGGGGCAGACCCAAGAGATAGAAAATCCAGAGGTCCAGGATTCACAAGTGCCTGCTGCCGACGCTCTTGTGGTCCCTTCGCTCAGAATAGTTCCTTTTGTCCAAGAAAAGGGAAAGGAAATCCCTGATTTCAATATGCTGTATTATGATAGGGATACCAAAATAATAATGAAGAGGACAGAAAGAAAGGTGAAATCAGAAGGAATGGCTGGCACAATGATAACAGATACTGCTGTTATGATAGGGACAGACGTGTATCCAAGACTTACCATAAGGGCCGGAACTGCAATACTACATGCTTCAGAGGATAACATAGATAAGGTAATGACTAAACTGGAGTCATACAATAAATCTTCTGAGCAGCTGAAGGATACCCTGAAGAGAGAGAGAGAGAGGAGGGAAATAGACTAAAGCGCAAGTTTGAACACTTACAAAGGGAAATGAAGACTGCTGAATCTAAATTGCAGGTTCTCCATGAAGAAAGACAGGCCCAGGAGACTACATAGGAACACCTGGAGCAACTACAAGCAGAAGAGCAAGGGTTGAAGAAGGAGAAGGAGCAGTTACTGTCAAAGGTGATAGAGCTGGAAGAGTAGCAGAAGATCATCTATGAAGCCAATGATTCACAGATCCAAGAAATGAAAGAGCAGCTAGCGTCTCTGACTGCTAACTTGGAGGCAGCCAAGGAACAGCAAGTCGATCTGTAGCCATTTAAAGAATATATCCTGGCTCAGAAGGCTAAAATGCTACAGCTACAGACCAGCCTGGAAGAAGAAAGGTGCAAAGTCCTTCAAATTGACAGCAGGTTAGAAGAGATCATGGAAACTTCCTCATACTTCATTGATCGATCTCAGGATGTTTTTGAGGTCTTAAGTGCCAGAATGGCGAGACCAGAAGATGATGACGAGACTCCAGAAGGGCTACCAGCAAAAGACCATCAAGCCCTCAGGAGAGATCACAACCTAGTAGAGTTTTCCATCAGTACTGTAGAGGACTTCAAGAAGGCTGTAAAAAAGATACAGGGAGCATGCTCAGAATATTTCAGAAGGCTCCTAAATACATACAACTGATGTCAAACAGAGGCTGAGAATAGGCTTGAGGAGTTCCCAGACCACGAGGCCTTTGTGGAAATATTGCAGAAAAGATATCAAGATGCAGAGGCCAGAACTCAATAGATTAGAACCATTGATGACCTAGTGCTGAAGAACGAGGTAGGCCACGCAGTCGTTAGCATGCAATTTCTAGAAGATCAGCTTCGGTTGAGCCCAGCAAGGATCGAGGCCATCAGGAACCAAGTTGAAATGTTTGAAATCAACATTCAGTTCCTGGAGCCATGCACATTTGAAGGCATTGCAGTTGAAGCAGCAGCGTGGAAAAAGTTCTTAGATAGTCAGGCGAGACCCTCTGCATAAAGGACTGGTCAACTTTGTAATAATTTAATAATTCTGTAAAAGCTTTTTGAGAAGTGAGGCGTTGGGAATACTAAAGGTTGGGAAGCCCAAAGGTCACTTTGGGCAGCCCAACCATTTTACCTTTTTTGTATAAAAGTAGGAAGCGTAGAAAGAAAAAAGGGGCTTTTTTCCCCAGTAAGACTGGTGATGAGATATTGTAAGAAGAACTACTTCCTTTTGCAATAAAAAATTATAGTTTGCCTGTTGAAAGAAGATCGGTGGGGTTTCAAATGTTTTTCCATGGATAGTCGAAAGATGAACTATTTTGTTTTTCAGCATTATGTCCATGAATTCTGAGATCGTTCTAACTTTACGACCTATGTCTTTGTTTGAATGATTTCTGATTTATTTTATGAAATAACCACCATGAGTAATGTATGCTGATCATAAATAACTAGCTATATGGTTGTTGAAATATCTCTCATTGCTCATGCCTGTAAAAGTAAATGTCAGCTATCTGTAATTGCTTTTATCATGTGTGCACATCCACATTACTCATATATTAATCACAAGTTGGCTCCCCAGGGATATATAGATAGATAGATAGATAGATAGATAGGTAGGTAGATAGGTGATTAGTTAGTTAATCGATTTACTTCATGACTGCATATGTGATTTAGGTGTTTGTGAGCCTAAGATGAGAGGTAAGAACCTGCGCAGCACATTGTGCAGTTCCTTACATCTGTATCACCCTGCATTGTTAGTTAGGCATTCGCATTGCATACATTAAGTCAAAAATACAAAAACTCGGTGGACCGGGCCACAACCGGTAAACCCTTTGTTTTGTTACCTTGACCTACGGTAGCCGGACCGCAAACTGGACGAATTCCCTATACCAAACAGTCAACGGGCTAGTTGGGAACGTTGATTGGGGAGAATCCCTTACTGTTGCCGCCTGCGATTTTCCAGGCCTCAACAGTTTTGGCGCTAGAAGGAGGGCCACCAGTAAATGGCTGGCCGTGGAACTTAATTTCCTGAGACTATCTTATCAGCAGGTTTTTGAAGCTTTCAACTTAACTCATATTTTTTGCTGATTCCGGTGCTATTCTTGAAGGACTGTTTTCCTAGTGTTTTATTCATTTACCTTGCTCATGGCTGGTAATCAACCCAAACCTTTGCTAGCATGGAGAGCTAGGTCACCTCCTCTGCATGACTTACCTCAAGCATTTGACAAGCTCTTGCCCAAGTTCGACCCTAAGGAAGGAATTGCTGTAGACGATCACCTTCAAAGCTTCTACCTAGCATTAGAAGGGCTAAGGGCTGGGGAGTATGAAGATGTGGTCTGCAGGCTATTTCTGCACACTCTGAAGGGAGCAGCAGCTTCTTGGTATTTCAATCTGCCTGCAAACTCCATTCCTGACTGGGACACCTTTGAAAGAGTTTTCAGAAGCAAATATACAACCCTAAAAATGCATGCCTCATTGATGAAAGATATTGGTCGCTTAAGAAAAGAGAAGAATGAAAAGGTACATAGTTTCACTCAGATATTTTCAATGTACCTAAAAAAAATTTCTGCAGTTGACAGACCTTCATACAAGGTTTTAATTGAGTATTACACCTCATCCTTGGGGCCTGAACTGGCCATGTTTTCCAAGATGAAAGTCAAGCCTACACTGGTAGAGACTTATGAAGAGGCTGAAAGGGTAGAGGCTGAAAGTGAGAGTGTAGAAGATTATCCTGATTCACTTGAAGACAAGATTACTATGGGAAGAATCTCATTGCTGTCAGGACCTAAAGGAGATCAACCACATGATTATCAAGGAATGATGAAAATTCTCCAGAAGCTATCCAACCGAATAATAGATCTGGAAAGGGAAAGGGACATTCAGAAAACCTTTAAGCCCCACTATCTAAAAAGAGAGAATAATGACCAATGGCAAGTCCCTCCTCCCAATTCTGCATCAATAAACATAACAGAAGTAGGAGGGGATAATTTTTGTACATTTCACCAACAACCCCATTCCGAGAAGAGGTGTCCTCAATGGTTACATTCAATGACGTTGGTGATGAATAAGTTGTTAGACCCTAATCTGACTAAGGACAGTGATAAGAAGGAAAAGGAGGAACAGATCATAAGAAAACCAGAGGATGATACTATGTTCTCATGGAATGGTATTTCACTATTTGACATTGAAGATGACACTCCTAAATCTGAATGCACATCTACAACTACGAAGGACATGGGTGTCATAGGCCAAGACAATGAAATGATTTACACAATTAACAATGTGCAGGACAATGTCAAGAAACTGGACGAGGGCAAAACGAATAAGAACAATACCCTCCACCAGAGGACCGAGCCAATCACTGAGACCTTCAAGCTTGTAGAAGAATAGACAGGTGTTAGTGGGGAAAACTTTGATGAAACTCAAGAGATAGCAAAGAATATACCTACTCAAAACCAACCAGGGAAGAAGACCAAGAATCAGGCTGGAAAGAAAATCTTGACACCCCACCTTTTCTTCTGACTCTAGAAATGCTGAATTATAATGTGCATAACTGCTTGGTGGACTTTGGAGCAGCAGTAAATGTGATGCCCTTTGAGATTTGTAAAAATATTAAAGGACAGCTAGAATCCACACCTCGTGAAGTAACACAATTAGATCGCACAGGTGTCAAGGTGGTGGGAGAAATGAAGAATGTCCTCATTCGTTTGGCTGCAAACAACAAGATATGTCAATTTATTGATATTATGGTGGTTGACATACCGAGGGGATATGGGCTCATTCTCAACTGATATTGGGCTGCCAGGTTGAAAGGTTATTTTGCTTCAGATTGGTCTCACCTGTTGTTGCCTCTCAAGGGTACCCCAAATCCAATAAAAATTCTGAGAGAACCGTACATGAAGTATACTGTCACTAAGTTAGGAGAAGGCAATGAGTCTGTTGATTCTATCCTAGGAAACTACCTGACTGAGCTTAAGCTAAGACATCATTCCTCAAAAGGGGCCAGTCCTATGATGGACGCTCAGCCTGAGCTCCTTCAACTCCCTCAGGCTGAAAGTGATGACTGCAGGATTTTAGATATGGGTTCTATTTCAATAACAGCACAATTAGACCATGGCTAGATGACCCATGTCTAAAAAATCCAGCTCATTCCTTAGCTCCCTATTTTTAAAGATTTTCTGGAATGGGCAAATTTTTTTGTTTTCTCTCTCTTGTTGTACATAAATAAATAAATAAAATTTAATACTAGGTGCGGTTTTCTCGCTTTAATGCTTTGATGTTTTTCTTTCTTTTGGTTATTTGCTTTATTGATGTTTCTTTTTCTTTTGGTTTAGTACTTTGCTATCTTTCCTTTTGGTTTTGAATAAAGAGGCAAACTTTTGGTTGCAATGGAAACATCAGGGTTCTTTATTAACTCAAATCTTGATTGGAAGACTATGCTTTAAAGCATAGAATGTCTTCTAGTAACCATATTCCTAACTGGCATGCATTCATTGAAGTCTTACTTGACCCTTGTAAATAACTCAGAAATAAAAGAGGTCTGGAATACTATTTCGAGGCTCCGTCCACCTCACCTTTTAAGATCCAAGGGGGTGACAGCATAAGATCCACGGAAAGGAAGCAGAATAAGACAGTATATCATATATAAATGATCCCATGCCATAATGTCAAAAAAACTAAAAGTTATCAAGAGTCAAAACCCCTGAAAGAAATAAGACATACCAAAACAAAGCTAGACAAGCATGAAATACTAAATGGCCACAAGATCCTCTCCGTCCGTGAATTAAAATATGAAGTATCTTGTTCACACAAAAGGACACTATGGGATAGAGGATCCTAAATTAAAATTCAGTAAGAAAGGCCTACAGGAGGACTCATATCAAAGGAATTAAAATTCAAATAGCACAAAAGTGCAAATTGGCATGGGAATGAGGAACAAAAGGATTATACTGCTTACTATCTGTTACAATCCTATGGTGTCCAAGCTGGAAACTACCTAAGGACAGGAAAAATAAACCTCACATATGTGGCCTCAAAAGAGTTATTCAGACTGGCAATATTTCTGTGTTACCTTTTCCCCAAAGAATAGACTACTTCTCAATGGTTTAAATGCTTAATTGGCCAGCCCAAGGATAAAGACATCTAGAAGATTTCAACTTTATTCAGACGGTCTTGCACTGGGAAAGAGTTAATTCAGATATCTAGAGTTCACCGGGTAGTCTCCAATTGATGCGTCTGCAACAATTTCCCAAAATTCTAAAATTTTAGGACCCTCCTTTGTTTTGGATTAGTTTAATGTTCTGCCTTGTTTTGATGCAATGATTTCTCAGGACGTTTGTGTTGATGCCTGGATGGCTCTGCTACTTGTTTTAATTGATGCATTTGGAAAGCCTTTGGAAACTTTCTGGATTGTTGCCGTTAAACGTATTTGAAGCTTGCTGAAATTGGGAACTGTTTTGCTTTGGTTTTCCGCCGTTGCGGCGGGTTTTAAGTTTTATCTCCCGATTGCAGAGCCTTCCGATTGCCGACCCTTTTATTTACGGCTGGCGCTTTTCTGATTGGGCATCATACGCTTTTCTTGATCTTTTATCCCACCGTTGCAGACGAGCTTTTGATCATGATTTTCGGTTTTCTCCCAACTTATGTATTTTCGAATGACTTCAAGTTTTTTTTAAGTCGGAACCTTTCACTGTGTTAATTTTCCCCGTTGCGGAGGGATTTGGACTTTTGTCCTCCGAATTGAGATCCTCCCGACGTCCGGCGTGTATAACTGGATCGAAGACTTTTAGGATTGTATCTTCCACCATTACAGAAAGCTTCAAACTCTCGGCTTCCGATTTAAGTTTTCCCCGACGTCCGATTGTTGAGTTCTCCTGTCTCGCCCACCATTGCGGACGGATCGACGTTATGGCCTTCTGCCGTTGCAGAAGGTTCCGCACTCTCACCCTCCGATTTAGAATGGATTCCCGTCTAATGTGTTATGTCGCACGTGTGGATTTTGTATATATGTGAGCGGGTCACGGGGTTTGTTTATCATTCCATCGTTGTCGATTAGTGTGCTCTGCCATTATCTGTCGCGCTCGCCCATTTCTCCATTGCAGTACTTTCGGTCCAGGTGTTTTCACCGTGCTCGGTGGTTATCTCCACGTCAGCTGCATGCTCTTGCCAAGTAGGTTATTTTCACCATCTCCTTTTCCTTTGAAGCATGGGGTCAGTTTATATGGATAGTTTTGGGTCGCGGTAGTTTTCCCCTAGCAGTTTGCCGGTTCCGTTTTTTTCAAACCTATATAAGTAAGGGGAGGGTTACTTTTGACTGTCAATGTGGCGGTTTTTTTTTAACTCGCGGTGAAATAATTTAGGCCTACGGCCCGTTTTGCAACCCCCGCACGTAGAGATGGGGGTTTGGTGCAGACGGCTGTTCCGCCGTCTGCACCAAGCCTCCCCAGATAGTGATGATTGTGAAGGAAGGGGAGGCGTATATCTGTCTTTGCATTACCTATGGTTTTTCCTCGCAGTTGTGGCCTCATTTTAACCGCACCCTCAGACATTGGTTTCGCCGCTCCTTTCTACACTTCTTGTTTTGAAACCCTAGCTGGTTGGGAAGAATCCGCTGCGATTTGTAGATCTTTAGCCTAGAACACCATGGATAGTCAAACTAATGTAATTGTTTTGCCGCAAACGGCGTGGGTCCTCCTTGTGTCCGTTCCTTCTAAGATATATGTTGTTAAAAGCATAGGGTTTCCCCACAGTCATGTCGCATATAACTACGTTCGATCATCTCTTTTGTTAATACACACACGCTAAGCTTTTGAGCACTACACGCTGCATTTTAATGGTTCTAATGATTAAATCAACTTTTAGGCTGCACATATATGCATTGGGTTCTTTACTTACTATCACCTTAAACACGTGAGACTGGCACACTGTATATCGATGTAGTTTGTTGCAATTTAAAGATGATTGTGGAATGGTTCAATATCGTGCAGTAATGTTGCATCTTATAGACAAAGGATACTAACATATGCATAATAAGCCTATTAGTCAGTTCAGTTAGGTTATGCAAGCTGGTATCTTAGTTTTATTGACTAATTGCTGTAAATACTGCACACTGATATAGAAATGTCTGCAACTTTGATGCCTCAATGTTATCATGTTACCTTTGGCAGGAAGAAGTCAATTCCACCATGTCCAAAAGACAAAATAAAAAGGCCCCAGTGGTGGAAGAAGTACCACAAATAGAAGTTGAAACAAAGACTGAATATATATATGGATACACTCAATGTGTCTCTGGTGTTGAACCCGAATATCAGTGGGGGGATGTATATAGACTCATCACCAGAAGAGAGGTGCCTGATATGGGACTGGAATAGGAACCCATCTACGCTAATATCGAAAGATCAGCACTCATGAAGGTCGCCACTAGGCCGGAACTCTTCCCATGCTCAGAAGTTATAGGATGGATTCTGCCTCGGGCGGATGTCTCAACCATGATTCTGAAGGATGTTAATGATCAAGGTTATGCTACATACAGCCTTGGTTATGTAGCCTTGGCCTACCATCTTCCGGAGCCTGAAATGTTCGTGTCTGATGACTGGTTGAGTAACATTAAAATGGACCTGATAGAAACCATGAAAAGAATGATGCTAACAGGGAAAATTTTCAGGCCCAGAGCAATGAATGAGTATGATACAGCGAGTCTAAGGGCTCCATACAGATTCATAGCGTTGATGCTCAACAAAATATTTGGAAGAGCTCATGGCAGGTTGTTCAAGCTAGAATGGATACCTCTCATATTTCACGTGGCCACCGATGGGACAATCTTCAATTGGCCCATCCTGGTTTCAAATAGTCTGTCTGCTTGCTTGGCCGCAACCCAGGGGGGAGAGACCCAAAAAAAGTCTGAGTTTTACATGAGCTCGATACTTATAGACTGCATATTGTGTCATAAGCCCTTCCCAGGTCTCAGATGCATCTGGGACAGGGAGAGAATGCCTATCTACGCGGCTTACAAACCTTTGTGGGCACATGTTTACCACAGCCACTATAGAGAAGTATGCGAGCAGTTCATTATGCCATTGCACACCCTCATTTTTCTGAAGGAATGTGACTGCTTGTCGGAGGGGGCCATGAAAGTAATATAAGAATACGCAGACTATTACTTGACAGAAAATGGCATGTATTTCAGAATGTTTAGTGGCTCAAAAGCCCCTTCCCTGCTGCCAAAATACGCAACCGACTATATTGTCCATAAGGAGGCGGTCAGGCAAGTTTTCATCGATGGAATAGGCAAATTCATGTTTGAACACAAGAATACCACTTACCCCCCTTTTCCATTCAAGCTAGGAAGCTACAGATTTGCTAAAGTGAAATAGGCTGATGAATTTGTAGCAGAATTAGAGAAATTCCATTTTGGCACGATGCCTTTCCAGAGGAGTGATTCCCAAGGTAAGGTAGTGGAGCATTGCAAAGAACATAAGGTTCATTTTGAGTATACCCATCACTTCGATAAGGAAGAATCCGTCTTCTGAAGTGCCCTTAACTTGACAGCTCTAAGAAGAATATTCAAGCCAAAGATCACCACTAAAGGTGGAAAAGGGGCTGAGCGAGCCAAAGCTGAGCAAGCCAGAGCTGAGGAAGAGGCGAAAAGGAGATAGGAGGAAGCTCAGAAGCTAGCACAGGAGGCTGCAGGGTGGCTTCATAGTGAAGAAGAAGAAAAAAGAAAAGCTGCCCAAGAAGCAGCTGAGAAGGCACAAGAAGCAGCCAAAGAGGCTGAAGAAGTAGCCAGGAAAGCAGCTGAAGAAGCAAAGAGGAAGCTAGATGAGGAAATGAGAAGGCAAGAAACAGAGGGTCAAAAGCTGACAGAGGCAGGACAATCAGCTACTGAGGGGCAGACCCAAGAGATAGAAAATCCAGAGGTCCAGGATCCACAAGTGCCTGCTGTCGACACTCTTGTGGTCCCTTCGCTCAGAATAGTTCCTTTTGTCCAAGAAAAGGGAAAGGAAATCCTTGATTTCAATATGGTGTATTATGATAGGGATACCAAAAGAATAATGAAGAGGACAGAAAGAAAGGTAGAATCAGAAGGAATGGCTAGCACAATGATAACAGATACTGCTGTTATGATAGGGACAGACGTGGATCCAAGACTTACCATAAGGGCCAGAACTGCAATACTACATGCTTCAGAGGATAACATAGACAAGGTAATGACTAAACTGGAGTCATACAAGAAATCTTCTGAGCAACTGAAGGATACCCTGAAGAGAGAGAGAGAGGAGGGAAACAAACTAAAGCGCAAGTTTAAACACTTACAAAGGGAAATGAAGACTACTGAAGCTGAACTGTAGGTTCTCCATGAAGAAAGACAGGCCCATGAGACTACACAGGAACACCTGGAGCAAGTACAAGCAGAAGAGCAAGGGTTGAAGAAGGAGAAGTAGCAGTTACTTTCAAAGGTGATAGAGCTGAAAGAGCAGCAGAAGATCATCTATGAAGCCAATGATTCACAGATCCAAGAAATGAAAGAGCAGCTATCATCTCTGACTGCTAACCTGGAGGTAGCCAAGGAACAGCAAGTCAATCTGCAGCCATTTAAACAATATATCCTGGCTCAGAAGGCTAAAATGCTACAGCTACAGACCGCCCTAGAAGAAGAAAGGTGCAAAGTCCTTCAAATTGACAGCAGGCTAGAAGATATCATGGAAACTTCCTCATACTTCGTTGATCGATCTCAGGATGTTCTTGGGGTCTTAAGTGCCAGAATGGCGAGGCCAGAAGATGATGCCGAGACTCCAGAAGGGCTACCATCAAAATACCATCAAGCCCTCAGGAGAGATCACAACCTAGTAGAGTTTGCCATTAGTACTGCAGAGGACTTCAAGAAGGCGGTAAAAAAGACACAGGGAGGATGCTCAGAATATTTCAGAAGGCTCCTGAATACATACAACCGATGTCAAACAGAGGCTGAGCATAGGCTTGAGGAGTTCCTAGACCACGAGGCCTTTGTGGAAATATTGCAGAAAAGATATCAAGATGCAGAGGCCAGAACTCAATAGATTAGAACCATTGATGACCTAGTGCTGAAGAACGAGGTAGGCCACACAGCCGTTAGCATGCAATTTCTAGAAGATCAGCTTCGGTTGAGCCCAGCAAGGATCGAGGCCATCGGGAACCAAGTTGAAAAGTTTGAAATCAACATTCAGTTCCTGGAGCCATGCGCATTTGAAGGCATTGTAGCTGATGCAGCAGCGTGGAAAAAGTTCTTAGATAGTCAGGCGGGACCCTCCGCATAAAGGACTGGTCAACTTTGTAATAATTTAATAATTTTGTAAAAGCTTTTTGAGAAGTGAGGCGTTGGGAATACTAAAGGTTGGGAAGCCCAAAGGTCACTTTGGGCAGCCCAACCATTTTACCTTTTTGTATAAAAGTAGGAAGCGTAGAAAGAAAAAAGGGGATTTTTTCCCCAGTAAGACTGGTGATGAGATATTGTAAGAAGAACTACTTCCTTTTGCAATAAAAAATTACAGTTTGCCTGTTGAAAGAAGATCGGTGGGGTTTCAAATGTTTTTCCATGGATAGTCGGAAGATGAACTATTTTGTTTTTCAACATTATGTCCATGAATTCTGAGATCGTTCTAACTTTACGACCTATGTCTTTGTTTGAATGATTTCTGATTTATTTTATGAAATAACCACCATGAGTAATGTATGCTGATCATAAATAACTAGCTATCTGGTTGTTGAAATATCTCTCATTGTTCATGCCTGTAAAAGTAAATGTCAGCTATCTGTAAGTGCTTTTATCATGTGTGCACATCCACATTACTCATATATTAATCACAAGTTGGCTCCCCGGGGATAGATAGATAGATAGATAGATAGATAGATATGTAGATAGGTGATTAGTTAGTTAATCGATTTACTTCATGACTGCATATGTGATTTAGGTGTTTGTGAACCTAAGACGAGAGGTAAGAACCTGCGTAGCACATTGTGCAGTTCCTTACATCTGTATCACCCTGCATTGTTAGTTAGGCATTCGCATTGCATACATTAAGTCAAAAGTACAAAAACTCGGTGGACCGGGCCGCAACCGGTAAACCCTTTGTTTTGTTACCTTGACCTACGGTAGCCGGACCGCAAACCGGACGGATTCCCTATACCAAACAGTCAACGGGCTAGTTGGGAACGTTGATTGGGGAGAATCCCTTACTGTTGCCGCCTGCAATTTTCTAGGCCTCAACAAGTATGTATCCTTATTATGTGATTTCATCGATAAAGAACCTTCCAACTATGAAGAAGCGACAGAAAGGAAAGGATGGAAGGATGCTATGATCGAAGAGTATCAATTGATCTTGAAGAATGATGTTTGGGATGTTGTCCCAAGACTAAAAGGGAAGTCTGTTGTAACTTCTAAATGGATTTACAAGATCAAGGATGCTGTAGACGGTAGCATAGAAAAATATAAAGCAAGATTTGTGGCTCGTGGCTTCTCCGAGAAAGAAGGAATAGATTATGAAGAAACTTTTGCACCTGTAGCCAGGTACACTTCCATTAGATGAGTACTTTCTCTAGCTGCAGCCAGATACACCAAATGGATTCCAAGACTGCTTTCTTGAATGGTGTAGTGGAAGAGGAAGTATATGTGGAGCAACCACTTGGTTTTGAGACACATGACAGGGAGTCTCATGTATGTAAATTGAAGAAATCCCTGTACGGTTTAAAACAGGAACCCAGGACATGGTACAGAAGAATTGACAGCTTTCTATCTAGTTTGGGCTTTACCAAGAGTAAAGAAAATTCCAACCTTTACTACAAGGTTGAAGATGGTAACCCAGTGATACTCCTACTGTATGAAGATGATCTGTTTGTAACAGGTATGGATGGGTTGATTGGTGATACGAAGAGGAATCTTGTTGCCGAGTTTGAGATGAAGGAATTGGGTATGATGCACTATTTTCTAGGCATGGAGGTGTGGCAGAATGCAAATGGAATTTCCCTGGGACAAGGTGTTAGGTATAACTCCCGATTCAATCCATTACATAGCTAAAAGCATTTATTTATACATTTCATAGGACGGTTGTGTTTCACCTTCCGCCCAGCCTTTTCAACTTCCTAACTATTCAGTTTTCTTTATTTATTTACAATAATCCCTAACGGATTATATTCTAACAATCCCCCTCTTAATCCGAAGGGGTGTTCGTAAGTCCGAGCATGTTTCTGAACCTTTCAAACTTTTCTCATCCAAGCGCTTTGGTGAAGATGTCTGCAATTTGATCATTTGTGGAACAATGTCGAAGATGGACTGTCTTGGCCTCTACATGATGTCAAATCAAATGATACTTTGTGTTGATGTGTTTGGTTCGATCATGGAATCTAGGATTCTTAGCCAGCTTGATTGCAGAAGTATTGTCGACCAATAATGGAGTGGAGTTCTCTTGTTTTTCTTGTAAATCTTCAAGTATCTTCCTGATCCATACTATTTCTTTCGTTGCTTCAGCTGCAGCCACATATTCTGCTTCTGTTGTTGAATTTGCTGGAACTAACTGTTTGCGTGATCTCCATGAGACAGCTGCTGATCCAAGACTCATAGTGTATCCAGAAGTTGATACTCTTGTCTCCTTATCACCATCAAAATATGAGTCTGAGTACCCAATAAGTTTGAAGTCATCCACTTTAGAGTACTTGAGTCCAACATCTTGAGTCCCCTTCAAGTATCTTAGAACTCTTTTTGCAGCTGACCAATGTCCTTCACAAGGTTTATGCATGAACCTTGAAAGTATGCCAACAACATAAGAAATATCTGGTGTAGTTGTTGTAAGGTAGATAAGACTTCCTACAAGTTGTCGATACTTGGTCGCATCTTCAAATTCTTTTCCTTCGCTTGATGTGAGCTTCATTTTCTATTCCATTGGAGTAGATATAGGGTTGCATTCTATCATGCAAAATTTGTTTAGTAGTTCTCCAATATATTTTTTCTGAGATAGGAATATGTACTTAATATGTTGAGTGACTTCAATTCCTAAGTAATAGTAGAGATGTCCCATATCTGTCATTTCAAATATCTTTTTCAAATCTTTCTTTATGGATGATATATAGCTCTCATTGTTCCCTGTCATCAAAAGATCATCTACATACACCACAAGATACACAACAAATCTTCCAACTTTCTTTATAAACAGTGTTGCATCATCAAGATCAAAATGTTCGAAATTTAACTTCAAAAGATGCTCGGTTAACTTTTCATACCATGCGTGAGCCACTTGTTTTAGGCCATACAAGGAGTTGACAAGCTTGCATACCTTTTGTTCTTTTCCTTTCACAACAAAGCCTTCTGGCTGAGACATGAAGACATTCTCTTTCAAGTCTCCATTCAAGAAAGAATTCTTCACATCCATTTGATGAACTTTCCACCCTTTCTAAGCAGCTAAAGAGAGTAAGGTATGGATGGTAGCCCATTTTGTTGTAGGAGAAAATGTTTCTTCATAGTCAATTCCTTCTTTCTGTGCATAACCTTTTGCTACAAGCCTCGCTTTGTACTTGTCAAGTGAGCCATCTGATTTGTATTTGTTCTTGTACACCCACTTGCAACCAATTGCTTTGGTTCCAACTGGAGGGTCAACCAGCTTCCAAGTTCCATTCTTCATGAGTGCATCATACTCATTCTGCATAGCTTCTTTCCACTCAGCTCGAGTAGAAGCTTCTTCAAAGGAAGTTGGTTCAAAGTTAACAGATAAATTAAATTCACAATCAAATGATACATCCATGTCATCACCTGAATTATCTGCTCCTCCATCTTCATGTCTTTTCGAACTTCTCGTTCTCG
>LPNX010268647.1:266284-295633 GCA_001517045.1 Pseudotsuga menziesii | reverse complement strand
GAGAGGTAGGCATAGTTCTGAAATCTTGCGGATGAACCCTTGAGCTTTAGCAGCTTTCCATCTTCG
This sequence comes from Pseudotsuga menziesii, assembly GCA_001517045.1. NCBI lineage: Eukaryota > Viridiplantae > Streptophyta > Pinopsida > Pinales > Pinaceae > Pseudotsuga > Pseudotsuga menziesii. The sequence goes on along the minus strand of LPNX010268647.1, from coordinate 295,567 downwards.
TATCCAGTCATGATGACTTGGTTGTCAGAGGACTTTCTTACTTCATTGATTCCATCAAACATGTGGATGGAATGGCCTTGCTGTCGAATCTCCACCGTGGACAGCAGGCTTCTCTACAACTCTGGAAGATAAAGAACGTTCTTCAACAAGAAATCAGGGAATCCAGGCATCTTTAGTCGAATGGTGCCCATTCCCTTTGGTTTAATACTAGACTTATCTGCAAAGTAAACTATGCCATCTATTGTTTCATTAAGTTCTTCAAAACAGTCTTTTCTAAATGTCATGTGTGATGTTGCACCAGTATCAAGCAGCCAACAATCTTTGTAAGATGAAAGTGAAGTCATTTCATTAATTCCAAGATTACAATGTGCAACAATACAAGAATCAGAAGATTTACTAGCATCTTGGTCATCTTTCTTTTGGTTATGCTGGTCTTTGATGGAGTCCCACAAAGCCCAACACTAATCTGATGTGTGCCCAGTCTTTCCACAACGCTTGCACTGCAAATCTGATCTTTTGTTTCTGCCCCCTCTGCCTCTGAAGTTTCTTCTTCCTCGTCCTCTCTTGCTGTAATCTCCCTTGGAAGGGTCTTTGGACCGATTCTTTGTTTTCTGAACAAAGTCAAGGGATTCTTCGATAGGCTCGCTTGATTTCTTGATCTTTCTATACCATTTTGGATATGTTTCCTTGCCAGTGAGGACATCACCAACAATAGATGCTATAGATTGCATCTTTTACAACTATTAGTGTAATTTACAAGAATGAACTTAATATGACAGAGAGAAATAGAAAAACAATGACCTTGCAGGTCTACAGTCTCTGCCAAGGTGAATACAATGCAAGTTTACAGGCTTCTTCAATACAATTGTTTCACACAGACTTTAATCTTCAAGGCAGGTCACGACTCCAGCAGCTTGATGCAGTACTTCTAGTTGCAGCAGTAGAATGATTGCACAGTGGAAATATTCTCAATTGCATGAGCAGTCACATAGTATTCAACGCAGTTCCTGCAAATCTTTGCAGGTTGAGGCAATCACTTCAAGCCCTTTATCTTCAATATAATCCAATACCCATAAGAGCTGCAGTTTGTGGCAATGACCAAAGAGCTTGGTAAGTTCTGTACTTTGAATTGTTGCGTAACTCAAGTTCAAACAAGTCAAATTCGCATAGACAGAGTTGACCGAGGGAAGATAACCAGGCGTGACCTCCCAAAAACCAGATAAGCTTCGAAGTCCCTTGCAATTCTGTAAGGCAAATTTAAGCTTAGAATATTGTTCAGTGTGTGGCTCTTGCTCGCAGCAGTATATGGAGGAGATATACTCAACGTAGTCTCACTGCAATCACAGGTCGCAGCTTCACAAGGAATGCTGAATTAGGGTTAGGGTTAGGTATTATGCAATCCACATCTAATATGGAAAGAAATCGTTCTACCTCCACACAAGGAGAACGCCCACACACCACAAGCTGAGCATAGCTCTCAATGCACAACGCAGGCCTAGACTAGTAATGCACACAATGAAGTATGCAGGCTGGTAGGAGAAACGCATGCAAATGGCAGACTGACATAGCAGGCAGTCTGGCAATGGACTGGCAAGCAGAATGCCAGGACTGAAATGCAGCAGGCAGGAGTTATGGCAAATAGCCAAGCTCTGATACCACTTGTTAGGTATAACTCCCAATTCAATCCATTACATAGCTAAAAGCATTTATTTATACATTTCATAGGACGGTTGTGTTTCACCTTCCGCCCAGCCTTTTCGGCTTCCTAACTATTCAGTTTTCTTTATTTATTTACAATAATCCCTAACGGATTATATTCTAACACAAGGGAAGTATACGATAGAGATCCTGAAGAGGTTCGGGATGATGGATTGCAAGGCCATGACCACACCTATGGCATCAAACCTGAAGCTATTGAGTGATGCTTCATTAGAAGCGGTTGATGCTACAATGTATCGTCAGATGATTGGGTCCTTAATGTACCTAAAGAACATGAGACTAGATATTTGCTTTGCTGTGAACACCTTGAGCCAATTCCTGACAAATCCGAGACATGTTCACTTGATTGCTGCAAAGCATATTCTGAGGTACCTAAGGGGTACAGTTGATTATGGGCTCAAGTATGAGGTGAATTAGAAGATTAACCTGGAGGGTTATGTTGATTCAGATTAGACAGGTAGTTCCATCGATAGGAAGAGAACTTCAGGGTGTTGCTTTAGTATGGGATCAGGTGTGATCTCTTGGTTTAGCAGGAATCAATCCTATGTGGCACTAAGTACAGCTGAAGCAGAGTATGTCGTAGCTTGTTCAACTAGTTGTGAGGCAGTATGATTGAGGAAGCTACTGTCTGATTTATTTGATCTTCGGTTAGATGCTACTTGTACATATCGCGACAACCAGAGTTGTGTGAATTTGTTGGAGAACCTGGTGTTCCATGACAAGTCGAAGTATATCAAGATCAAGTATCACTATATCAGGGATATGGTGCAGAGAGGAGCAGTGAAGCTCCAGTATGTTGTGACGAATGAATAGATAGCTGATATGTTGAAAAATCCATTGGCCAGAGTGAAGTTTGAGTACTTCAGGGAGAAGCTTGGTGTTCTCCAGATCGAGGTTCCCTCCAAGGGGAAGTGATCAGTCCGTGAGCCATTCTGACATGGTGAGAGAATTGATTCCTTCCATGGTCAGATGTTTCTGTCATGGTGAGAGGATTGCTTCCTTCCATGTTAGATATGAGTGCTGAGCCATTTTGATATGACTGTAGGATTGGTTCCTACATGATTAGATATAAGCATTGATTTCCATTCTCTGAATGGAGGTACCTAGTCAGTTACTAGGAATACTCAGTCTGGGACTAAGGGCCATTCTGATATAACTGTGGGATGTAGTCTCACATGATCAAATATAAGTGCAAGGCCATTCTAATGTGATTGAGGGATGTGTTCCCACTTGATCAGATATAAGGGATGATGCCATTCTCTGGAAGAATGGAGGTACCTGTTCAGTTACCAGGAACCCTCAGTCTGGGACCGAGAGCCATTCTGACATGGTGAGAGGAATGGTTCCTTCCATGGTTAGATGTAAGGTCTGGGCCATTCTGACATGGTGAGAGGATTGGCTCCTTCCATGGTGATATGTAAGGGATGATTCCATTCTCTGGGAGAATGGAGGCACTTGGTCAGTTACTAGGAACCCTTAGTCTGGGACTGAGAGACATTCTGACATGGGGACAGGATGGGCCCTCCCATGGTCAGATGTAAGGGCTGCGCCATTCTAACACGATGGTAGATGTGTTCCTCTCATGGTCAGATGTGAGTGTTGGGTGTGCCTTTCTGACAAGATGAGGTCAGATGTAAGTGTTGGGCAGGCCATTCTGACTTAGGGTTATATATAAGCACTAAAGAAGACCTACATGGAGGCTAGGCCTACAACCAGCATGAAAAAGGGCTGGCTCTATAGAACTTCCTATGATGAGAAGAATCAAGAGATAGCACCAGTGATGATAACCCATTGATGATCTAGATGGAGTGATGATCCAAATCCAGTGATGATGATCCAGTAGTGATGATCCAGATCCAGTGATGATGATCTGGCAGTGATGATCTAGATCAAGCGATGATCCAGATCCAGTGATGTTGATCCAGTGATGATGATCCAGATTAAGTGATGATCTAGATCAAGATGAAGATGACTTGAAGATGAAAAATACTTGAAGATGATGAGGACTCGATGATAATCCAAATAATACAGAGAATAAGACTTGTTCTGATAAATTGTGTCAAGAGAATACCTTCCTAGTTAAGAGGGAGTGTTGATGTAATTCTAACTTCGGAATGTATTCGCTTGTATATCTTATGTATTATACCCCGATGTTTATTCCGGGAAGTGTTTGCAATGTAATTGAGTCATGTAATGCCCCGATTTTCCGATTGAGAGTTTCTATAATGTGAACAAGTCATGTCAAGTAATTGTGGGTAACCCTCCTATTGATCAAGGGTTAAAGTCCCGGCAGTTGTGGGGCCCTAGGGTTATTAGACTCTCCTACAGAAGTCGGCCCTAGTGATTTATTGTCAAGTCAGGAATTAGTATAAATAGAGAGTGAGCCTCTCTATTTATCACACGCTCAATCACACTCATTTGTAGCACATAGTTGAGGGAGAAGAAGTTGTTGGGGCTAGAAAGAAAGAGGCTACTACTATCGGGAGATCATCTTACTATTTTGGGGTTTTTCTTTTGGTGCTGATTCTATCTCTAAGGAAGTTGCGGGGTTTTCTCCATTTATGGTTTCCTCAAGGAAAAACATTGTGTTCATTATCTCTTGTGTTTGATTGATGTGCTTGTTATTCTCTTAGTTAAAGATCCTAATATAATGCTAGCTTGAATGATAAAAATATAACATTATTATCCTTGGTGCAAAAAGTGTGATAGGTGATCGAGGTTGGAGGAAACCAAGCTCAAGTGACAAAGGTGCTAGAATCAAAGTCAAGTATTTAACATAAAATTAGTTAGGGTGCATGTACTTGAATTTTTATAATTTTCTTATTATACTAAAGTGAATTTGAGAAATATTTTTTTGTTGTTTTGATTTGTGTGCAAATATAGAAAATGAATGAATTGTGTCGGATTATCTTCTATTCAATTTTCTTACAATGAACAAGTGAACACATAACCAAGTGTATTCTTCTCTTCCTTTTACCTTCCATTTGTACAATAATTTATGAACTATTAAAAGTAATACTGTTATCTTTCTTTCTCTTTGGCAATAAGATCAACCCACACATCGAGGATCTCTATTTACTATAGGTAAATTTCCCTACAGCAAAAGTGTCACCTCTATATGGGGGAATTCTTTGAATTCTTTCTTTTTGGGTTGTTCTTTTTGGGTTATTATTTTTGGGTAAAACTAAAGGGATAAAAAATAAGTCTAATATAAACTCCCAAAATGATTCCATAATTAATTCATGATATAAATATGTAAAATCCCTTGTATATAATCTTAGTATGGATCCCAAGGAAAGGCCTTGTGTTGTGTCCCTAATGTACCATGTAATTGTACACCACTTTCCTCAGTCATCTCTTCTTATCAGTTGAGGAATGAGACTTCATGTGGAGTAGCCCCAGGTTGAACCTAGTGTGAGATTACGGTTATACTTATAATTGGTCACCTTTTAATTTTATCTTATTAAATATAGAATCTCATGGAGTATCATTCTATATTATGTGCAGTTCATTCTACTTCATATTTTTTTTTGGTGCATACGCATGCTTATGGATTTAAATGGGTTTCTCTTAATATTGTTTTCAATGCAATTCCAATTCCATTTTTTGTTTTGTATGAAATCTAAGCGTTGTTGTTATAGACCAACGTGTGGTTCAAACTGGGTGATCCAATTGGAAAATGAAGAAGAAAATATGAATTAATGGAGTGCCTTGTTGGCCAAATGTGGTGTTCAACATGTTGCAACTACTTTACTAAGGGCTACAATTTCTTGTCATAGGTAGGATTATTTTCATTTCTAAAAAATGGTTAAACGCTAGCCAAGATACCACAAGTTGAAGGTCATGCTGCATCTACATCCATATCATGTCTCAATTCCAAGATCTACCATTTAATTTTTTAGTCCACATTGATTGTGTGATTCCAAATTTGGGTGTTTATATTGAATAATCCCTTCACTTTGAAGTCGAGTAATAATCCCATACAAAGTCCCTTTGTATCTTCGTATGTTTGTTCACTAACTAGCTATTGGCTCCTTTTTGTTGTATTTGAACCTCGTCACCATGCCATGTCTCTAACTCTAGGTCACCTATTAGAAACGAGATTAATCCTTGTCCCTACATGGAATTTATCCATTGATGCACTGCTTTCCTCAACCATCTCTATCTACCACATATCAGTTGACGTATGAGCCTTCATGTAGAGTAGTCCTAGGTTGAATATGGTTGTGAGACCTGTTATACTTATTGGTCACCTTTGAACCTAGGGTTGAGCTAGGTCACTTCCTTGTTGTCGTGTAGGCACTAGAAGTTCCTTCTTGCATGTTGCAGGTATGATCCTCCCTTACCAATTGTACTCTTCCTTCTTTAATGGACATACCATTTCGTATTTGGGTGAAATTAGATTAGGATTTTCAATTTTATTTCCGTTATGCTTTATCATCTACTTCTCTTGAGAATTTTTAAGTTTCTTTTGTTAGCATTTATTGTATTACTTAGGCTCTTTCACATTTTCCTTCAATTTAAATTATATCATATGATTTCTAAAGGTGATGACATTAAGTACCCAAAACAAAATTTCAAGGGGGTTTATTATTGTTAGAAGACCGTGCAACTCCATTTTTAAAGGGATTACTAGTGGAAGAATGTGAAACTCTATTATAGGAGTATTGTAAATAAATAAGATTTTCAACCCAGTACCAATGCCATTCACACCACCTTTTATTGCTTATTCATCCATAGTTTCAAGGAACCAATGATGGAAAGATGTCAACAACTCCAATTTGGAATCCAACTTCCCATATAATGAATCCCATAACATACTACAAAATTTATTCTTGCAATCAAAGATTATGGTCCTTGGGATCGTAAAGTGCACTTAGACCTATCAAACAATAAACTTGTTGCTTATAAATCGTATCATTATCTTGTAAATATACTTCCACGTGGCCTTGCAAGCACTAGAAAAGGGATTGTATAGTCTTACTTCCTATTGATAGGCTTGTTGTGTAAAACACAATACATGAGCTTTGATAAAATTAACTAATTTTTCATCAAGACATACTTCCCTACTTCCTATTGTTAATAGACATTTTGTGTAAAACACAATACACAAACTTTAATAAATCTAACTAAATTCTCATCCATCTTGGATAAATAGACATACCTTTACAATTAGTTATCCTATTCCTGATAATGAAAACTAGATCCATCTTGGAGGTATGAGCCTCCCTTATTAGTTGTATGGTTTCTTCCTTTGCCCATATAACCTCCTCATCATGTAGAAATATCTATCTCAAAGTCTGTGTTTATTCATTTCTCATAACCATGCAGGTGTTGATACACCTCATTAAATTCATGATATTGAACATACTCTTCCTTGCACACTTCACAGTTGAATGGATCCATGGGAATAATGGATTTAGAAGATACGAATTCGGTTATTTGCAGTGTATGCAATAGATATTGGCCTCTTTACCTAAAAAGTAGTGCTTCCTCTTCTTCATTGTTTTAATCTTCTAGTTTTTAACCCCTAGGTTTTATTATATTAAGTCACGAACATATTTCAATGATGTGATTTATTAGATGGGTATCATTCCAGATGGGACAAGTTATAATAACTCATGATGTAAATATGTAAAATTCCTTGTAAATACTCCTAGTATGAATCCCAAGGAAATGCCTTAGTTTTTAGTGCTTGTGTTGTCCCTAATATACCACCATGTAAATATGTTAACATGGTGGAATTTAAAAGGAACATGAAATCTAATATAAACTTACAAAATATTTTCTAGGGAGAAATAGGGATTATTAACGAACAAGAGGGGAATGAAGGGATCAATGGGAATACAATAACTTGTTTATTTAAATATTCCCAACCTTCTACTTGAGGTGTCGCAAGGTAAATACATAGTCCCTTTTGAAGGCGCATGCTCTCATGCAAAAGGAAGGACATGGGGAATGAATTCGTTTCATAATGTTATTTTCTTGCACACTCTTGCTATGCTAGAAGGAACTAGTATTCCATCTCTCCATTTCATTCATCATCTTGATTATGGTTTAGATTGTATAACTCCAAGGTTTCCATTCATGAAACCTCCACAAGAATTGAATGAGATTTAGGCTAATGAGAACATATGGTAAGTTGGGTAATTTGTTGATATTGTGAGAGTAAATGAGTTGGTTCTACATGCAAGAACCATGGTTTCAATATCCATAGAGACTACATCATTCTACAAACCTACAATCATGTGCATATACTAGGAATTAATTATAATTGAACTAATGGTCTACTACTCTAGGTTCCTAGAGTTCAATAATTGGATCATATTCTTCATGCTTACATTGGAGCAGTAGAAAGGATAGATTTCATGAGTGACTGATTAGGAGATAAGGGAAAGTTTGAAATTTTTGTTTGGTTTAGAGAAAGAATATCATGATTGTTTGTATGATGGGTGAGATGTTGAGAGGATTTATATTCAAAGATATGGTGGTGGGTGTCTTGTTCTAATTATTGATACCTTGGTTGGGTTGAGTGAAATTAGAGAGACATAGGTATTTGTTCACCTTACTGTTCTCATCTCCTAACGTTGCATGGAATTTATGGTGAATTTGTATGGTTGGGAAATGAATCTCTCCTCATCAATTGGTTTGGTGGAAATTCCACTTAGTAAAGAAGTGTCTATATTTTTCCCTATATGAAATGCTCATGTTTTCGTTTATGTTATTGATTCCATAAATTTATTGTACATATGTTAATTCTATTAACAAAATAATTATATTGGATGGAAATATGTGTTATTGTATATGGAAATGAAATCTCATGGAGTATTATTCTATATTATGCATTAATTCTATTTCATATATTTATTTTTTAATTCATGAATTTTGTATAAGAATTTAGTTATGATTTTTTGTGAATAAGCATGCTTAATGGTTTATTAGGGTTTCCCTTATTATTTCTTTTGTTGGGGAACATCTTCAGCTTGAACCATAGAACAAAAAATAAAATAGAAAAAGGGAATAATATTCCAAGAAGAGAGATGGTGTTTAAAGACATCATTATAACACTTAATCATAGTGCATTATGATCAAAATATCACAATGCATTATCACAAGTCAATTTAATTCAATATCAACAAAAATAATAGGGTTTTTATTTTATAGTCTCCAGATCTAATGAAATATGGTCCACAAATAGGGGTTGTTGGCTCTAACCATTTCCTCGAAATCTATAACATCCCACAATTTAGTCAGTTGTAGTAGTTGAGTTGACCATGGTCTTGTCGGCCATTCATTCATGCCTTCGACTCTTCTAGTCGATCCTCCAATCGAATTCTTTTCTATCCAATTGTTGTTTATTGATTGACTATCTCCAAAAGATCCAGGAGCATGATGAACATGCATTATTAAACTTAGGTTCCAACACCCCTCATCAACACAAGGATCTACAGATTCAGGATATGTAATTACGTTCTTTGAACACCCCCCATAATTGTAGCCACCTAAATCCCAAGCATAGCCTGAAGTTCAACAAACTTATATTATGGTAAAGGATTAGTAAATATATCGGTGATCTAATCATATGTCCTGTAATAACAAATGAGACAACATTGCCCTACACCAACTGTCTCAAATAATGAATATGAAGTTAAATGTGTTTCATCTTGCTGTGAGAAACATGATTATCAATAGCCTGTATCGTACTATGATTGTCACAATGAATAAAAGCTGAGGTCTCAATAGTAAATCCAATCTCTTCTAAAATCTTACAGATCCAAACTACCTCTATCCTTGCATTGACAACACCATGACACTCTACTTCTATAGTTTAAATATAGACTACCTTATGTTTCTTACATGACCAAACCAAGGGTGTAGAAATAAGTCAAAATAGATAGCCAAAAGTGGAATTATGGTTGTCAATGTGTAATTCCCCATTTGTTAAGCCCCCATACATATGTAAAATGTTGTAATTGTTTATTATTCCGGCACTAGGTGCTAGGACAAGGGTATTTAAGGACCAAGATACAATATTATTATTTTTGTAAATAATTATTTAATAAAAACAACTGGAACACTAAGAAACAAAAAAGAGTATGGGAGTCCTTGAGCCACAGTGTGAGGGGGAATGGGGACACTCCTAGCACTTTAGAATTTGTTGGACTATGTTTTCTTATCCTAGTCCATAATTATGCTTTGGTGAATTTATAGTTGATGGTCACCCAAACATTGTACAATAGGGCCCAACATTTGATTATTTTGGCCTTTAGAGTTATTTTGACACCATATGATTGGATTGATGGGTTACACTTGAGAAATGTTCCCCTTTAGTGGTTTTGTAACTCCTTTGAGGGAGGTCACACTTGGTTTAGTAACCCCAACTTGCAAAAAGGTGCACTGGATGGATATTTTTAGCTAGTTCATGTGAGAAGTGTAACTCGTCCTTCATTATAACTCCATTTTCTATTTCGAGAAGATGCCTTGGTTTGTGTAACTCCTCTCCTCACTAATTTGAAATCCTCTTCATGGATGAGGTGTCCCCACATGATTTGGAGTTGGGTTGGGTGGTTTGGATTCACCCTCCTTGAATTCATGTTACTTGGGTAGAATCCGAGTTAGATTTTAGTGGTTGAGTTAACCTCCTTCGGTTGAATCACATTGTCTTACCTTGGCGTTATCGCATAAATATCACACACATGCAAAATTTCCACAATTTGCACATTTCTACATCATCAGCATACAACATGCATCCAACAGAAGACATCTTAACAAAGATCCAAAAAGTAGCATGAGTCCAAAAATTCCCAAGAGTAGTCAAAATGCAATATTGCACAACCAATGGTATATTTATATGGTATATTTTTATCCTGTGCATGTGAGAAGTCACTACAAGGAAAAAAGCCCGTAGCAGAGGCTTTTAGAGTTGCAAGATTGGAAAAAATGTCAAAAAAACCTCTTCTACAACCTCCACCAATGGTAGTGGATGTTTTAATGGAGGTTATTACAGATATATTTTATAACTAAAAAAAACTCGACAACTAGATGTTTTTTTTATCAATGTGTTAGGTAACAAAATGCATCAATGTTGTACAATGTAAAATATCTGCATCGGTGCACTCAAGCAGAAGACACATCAGAAAGAACCAAATTTCAATGTTGCATCAGTGCTTGCGTATATAGAATACACACCGGGGATTACGTACAACACAAACACACCAATGTGATATGTTACATTATACACACCGAATATTTTTTAATATTTTTAAAATTTATTGTTTCTGTCTATTTACATAAGCACATCGATGCATTTCACTGTCAAATGCACTAGTGCATTTAAACAACTTGAATACAATGAGGCGCTTAAGCACAAAACAAGCATCGATATTTCATATAAGCTTTCATAGTTCTTGGTGTGTATAAACCATTGACACGCATTGGTGCAAAAAATAAACAAAAATGTAGCAGAGAATCCATTTGGCATGTGGGCATCGTTATTTTAAAAATTTAACAGTGTGTTTAATTTACATAAACGCACCAGTGCGTAGTGTTTGGGTAGACACACCGGTGCACAATTGATTATCAAAAGCATTGCATATTATTCTTTGAACTATGGTTACTGACGTTGCAGTCAAATATATATATATATATATATATATTCAATTTTAATGATTGTGTTTATGAGTTTTATTAGTTTTCCGTTGGACACACAAGAGAAACATCAATTATCAAAAGAAACACATATGATTCGTTGAACAATGTCTACTGACATTTCAGTCCAATATATATATTATATATATTTTTAATTCTATTATTTATCTAAAATTAAAAGATTTTTTATATTAGCACTATTTATTTCAATTTGAATTATTGCATTTGTTTGGATTAATTTCTTATATCATATATGCAAGCACCTATTGTAATATTTAATCATCCATACATTTAATTACCAATGTACCATTTCATATGTAACATTTGACAATAGTATTGAAGAATGCAATAAAATTAAAAAGTTTATTTTATTATATATCAATAAGAGTGCCTTTGTTATACAAAATAGGACAACATAGAGATAACAATAATCAAAATTTAGACATGCATGCAAATGTTACACTTATCAAGGTAACCTGCTATTTTTCAATTTGGACACTATGTCCAATACATTATTATGCAAAATGTATGATTTTCACAAACAATTATTTTAAAATATACAACAAGCTACAACAACTTGCATTAACATCAAAATTACATATGGATCACCATTCTTCATTGGAACTGTTAGCGATGCTCAAACCACTTGCATCAATTGGGTTATTTAGACGAATGTTTTGTTGCTTGGCTCCATCGTTTTCCTCTTATTCAGCTTTTATTGAAGTGCACTAAGTGTATCTACATTTCCAGGAATATTAAAAAATAAATTGTATACATGAATGTAAATTCAAAAGCACTATACCATAGAAATAATTGAGTCATGAATGATACACATTTTTCCAAAACAAAATCTCATGCCTTCTATTAAAAAGTCTTATGTTGGTTGCACTCCATACTTTGTTTCTTGCAATTTTTATGCCCCATCACAAATCATATATTTAATATAAAGGATTTTGTTGTTTTATTAATTAAAATATGAGATAAGAAAAACAATATAGATACTTACAAAATCGACAATTAATTTTTGATATGCCAACATATATTCACAACCCTTGCTTAACCCAATGTCATTCAATTCTTTCGATGGCTCTTTGTATGTTAACACTGGTTTGAAGACATCCAAGGAATTAAATAAATATACAATTCACAATCACTATGAAATCTTAATTTCTTACAAGCAAATCAAAAATACTCACAAACGTTTCTATCAACCCCTTTTTTCCGTGTTGTCATGTCTTGTGTGCTGACTGGGTTCCATTTTGTTTTCTATTATGCAACAAAACAATTGAAAATGAATATTTAAATTTGAATTAATTAATGAGATGTACATAATCCTAAAAACCAATGATTTCATACATTTGAAGCACGTTGTTGAAATGGTTCCTCTTGCAGTGAAATAATGTCCAATTCCTTGACCATGATGTCAGTGTACACATTTTTGGACACCCCTATTGGAATATTTCACATATCACCTCATTCATCCTTTGGAATTTTCATAATCTTCCTAGAAATGTAAAATGACATTAAACAATTTTTCTATTAATATGAAAAATAAATATAGCAGAATTAAAATTATTGAAGGATTGATGCTTTGTAGTAGTTATATGTACATATTCCACATAAACATGTTTAGGAATATTACTTTTTCAATGTTTCTTTTTTGTTGTTGTTTGTTTTTTCTATTGCAAGTCTAACAAGTCTAATTGACAATTTCTCTGGCAACGCCACTTGTAGTTTACATATGACCTGATTTTTTGAATCATTTGATTGGTTTCTTTATTGTGTGTGAAAAGTACGTCTGCAAGTTCTTTCCACTATATCCCTCATGGTATTATAAAATTATTTTCCCCTTCTATTAACTTCTAGCACCACTCTAGATGAGCTAAGGATAAATTCATCATCATTTGCAACTTCCATAATAAAAAATTCTTATAATGACATTGACTTTTGTTGTTGTCATTCCTTGCATAACATTCAACATCTGTGAATTAGATTATTTGAAACATATTAGTGAATATTCTTAAGTACATTATTACTCAAATTTGAAGAAATTATTCATAGTGACTCCTTTTTTTATTCACCTGATTCATCGGTCCGCAACTTTTCCATCAACTTTTTACACTCTTCTGGACTTAGATTGTTAAGAATATTATAGATGAAGTTTATGAAGTTTATTTGCAACATTGAAGGTTTGTATGGATTTTATTTGTCTAAATCTATTTAAACTCTAAATAAGATGATAAGATCAAAAGTAATATTTACACACTTGAAATTTTTACTATGCAGGGTTTTGTTTGATTCACCATACCTAACAAATTTCGATCCTCAAAATAATCGAGTTGTTTCAATATCCTTCCACATAAGTCTCTTTTACAAAGTTGTCCCCTGAAATTTTTGGCAAACGAAATGAATTAATGTTTAGGTTTTTTTCTTTTCAACACTATTTAGAATTACTTTTTGAACTTAAAATTGTTTCCATTTTTTCAATTTGGGTCAAAAATAGCTTGAGCAATTTTTTTATTGTTGATTTTTCGGCATTTCGGTGCGCTTGTATTCATGTCACAACAGTTCATCAATATATGCAACACACCAGACATTCAACAACTTTAAAAAAAGTCGCATGCCATTGTGTGTGTGTATAATTAAGACACCTCGATGCGCTTATGTTTATGAAACACACCAACATGAAAAATGGCGTAAAATACATGTATAAATACCCTCTACCAAATTTAGCGGATATTTTATATTGCGAGGGATTTTACAGAGGTTCTTTCACAGTGCATTTATCGTTGTTAAGGACCAGTGCATTTTGTTTATGTGAGCACACCAGTGTGTGTATATTTGAATAGACGCACCGGTTTAATTTGTAAATCTTGTAGTTTTGTGTGTCCACTTAAAACTATATATGCATATCAAATGTTCGTATAGTATTCAACCACACCAATTACAATATTTCATAGTACACACACACACACACATATATGTTGCTTAAATTCACCTTATTCTTACAAAATGGTTTCCAAACTATATTGGAAGTTAGATTGTAATATATTTCCTGACATTTTTTTTAGTAGTGTAGAGACATATTGATTGTTGATTTGGCTCAACTGCGGGGAGAAATATGTAGTATCAAATGACCAATTCTTCATATTCCAGCTCATTGCATCGTGTTCAATGTTCGACAAGTTCTCCATGTCCATCTCTACTATGTTCAAGTTTTATTTATATTTTGACTATTTATTTAAATTTATGTTACTTCTCCATGTGAATCTGAATATAAATTTATTCTTTAGTGCAGGATCATTAGAGGAAATTTGGGGTATAAAATGGGCCTTATAAGAAAACACGCCAAAAATAAGTTCTTGTGAGTTGGAATTCAAGAACCAATAGAATTCCAATGAAATCAGTCAACCATAATGGTTGAATTGACATATTTGTCATAAAAAAAACTACTTTTTTTGTTCGTATTTTCGACATATCTCCCTGTGTTTTTACTCAAATTTTGATTGGGGGAGATTGTTGGATGTGGAATTTGATTCCACATCCAAAGTGTACCCACACTGCATACTTTTGATGGACCCCACTCCCCCAAAAACAAGAAATACCTGAAAAATGTGATGATGATGTCATCATCACATTTTTCCAAGTATTTCTTGATTTTGGGGAGCAGGGTCAGTCAAAAGTATGCAGTGTGGGTACTCATTGGATGCGGAATCAAATTTCATATCCAACAATCTCTCCTGATCGAAATTGGAGTAAAAAAATAGGGAGATATGACGAAAACACAAACACAAAAAGTAGTTTTTTTCTTTTTTCCTCCAAAATTAATAAATATTATTTTAACTATTATTTTATTATTTTCCTTATGAGGCCCATTTTAGACCTCAAAATTCCTCTAATATCTGATTCAAATTTGAGTTCATGTGCACAAGACATTACACCAGTTTCAAAATGACTTAATCTCTTTTCAGGAGCAAGATACCACAAGCAGTTCGTAGATGAAAATGGATAGGCGATTTACCCCACCTATTGTAACATGCCATATTCAAGCCACAATCTTGGTCATTGATGTGTGATCTAGAGCTCTTTTATGAGTCCCTAGTAGTTTGTAATTGTTCCAAATGTCAAGGGTTGAAGGATAACCCTTGGTATGTCACACTCACCCATTATACCAATGATAGATTTCCCAAGTTGATGGACTAATACCCCTTGCTACAGTAAAAAATCCAATACGTGAGATAGAAAAGACACACATGAACACTTCCCTATGCTCATTTTTAAAAAAGGTTGGAATCCAAAACAACTATGTTTCACTATGATTTGATAAAACCCTCTGCTTATGTTCAGTCAACTAAAAGTTCTAGTGATACAATGTATGATTTGAATGGCACCCAACCCAACTCTACTAGAAGATCCAAAAAATTACATGAGTTGAGAGAAAAAGTGTCCAAATACACACTAAGGTTCATCCAATTGTTGGAGGGTAGTGATTTTTTATCCCTTCCTATGAATTTTGAAAGTAAATATCAAACTTATTTCAACCGTTCTTTGTATGGCGCTTGGATATCTTCTTTACTCATGCATGATGTTGGAACCGAATTCTCCTTTTTGTGGTAATAATTTTATGATTTCCAAGTCTAATATAAATGTTGAAAATATTGGGTTGCTTATCCTTTCACATGTACTCGTTCCTCCCAAATAGCGAGTATCACTTATGCCATTTTGTGTTCTTATCTAATGTCGGTCTAATTACTCAAATATTGTTAAATACAAACATATAACCTCTATGTATAGCATGTGCATGAATGGTTATGCTTATGGAAACTTTGACAGGAAGAACATGTTATAAATAGATAGTCATCCATGCACTCATGGGAACATTGCATGGTTCATAATTAGTTCGAGGTGCTTTTTATTTTCTGCAAATTGTTCGTGTGAGTAACACTTCAATGACTAGGAGTTATTTATGAAAAGGAAAGTGTCCATATTTGTTGTTGTACATGTAATATGTAGTTTGTATTCTGGTGACAAGTTGTCAATAAACAACAACTTTCATAGACCACCAACTGATTTTCAAAGACATCTTGCATTCGGATTACCCTTAGACGTTCCCTTAGGGCGTAAGACAAAAAATTGATTAATTGCATTTTTTATTTTTCAATGGGAGCCATGTTAATTTATTGCTCCGTTGAAAATTATGTTTTATAAATTGTTATTTTAATTTATAAATTAAATTTGAAAACATGCTACTCAATTTTAAACTTTTATATTTAATGTGGAATTGATGTTAATTTATAGCTCAATATAAACGTTTTCTTTATAAATTGTTTGTAGATTAACATTGTTTGTATTTATCTTTAGATGAAAATTCCATGTTTTCATTTATATGTTATTGATTCCATGACTTTAGTGGAGGTATGTGAATTCTACTAATGGAATAATATATTGGATGGAAATCTGTGTTATTGTATATGTAAATGGAATCTTAGATACATATACAATTGGGATCTTGTTGAGTTAAATCGTTAAAATTGCATTTTCGGGTTTCCTTTTCTTAGTAGATTGCATCTTTAGGTGTCTGAGAAAGATTTGCTTTTCATTGAAAGTATAAATTCTATAAAATAAAAGTATTTTACTCTAAAAATTGCCAAAATTTTCTAAAAACTATATAAGTTTTTTGGAATTTGAATATTTAAAAAAAAAAATCGCCAAAATTGCTATAGTTTGCATTTTAAGAATTAGTAAGATTTTATAACTAAATAAGTATGGATTTTTAAAAACTTCTTTAGTGTAGGTGTTTTATTACATTTTACAATTTTTTTTAACTCAATAGTGTTGGGTCATAATGCTATCAAGGTTCACTTCATGACCCCATTGAGTAATTAACAACCTTAAAAGAAATGTGTAATCTTAAATGACCAAAATTTGTTTTGTTGTTATAAAACCAGCATAGTCTAGATTGTAGGGCCTTGGTGTGGGAGTAGAGAGTTAACTCTCCAAGATCATTTATAGCTTTCAATTTAACCACTTGTTTATTTGAATAATTAGTATTAATCAATCACTGGTCACCATAAACGAAACATTTACACTTAGATTCAGGATTTAGTAAACAAATACAATGCATTGAATTCTGGGGTAAATTCACAAATTTTATTCAGGTTAAAAAAATTTGAAAGGATTGTTCTAAAAAAATTTCAAAAATTATTTTAGCTGTATAAACTGTTTATATTACTGTTCATGCCTTACCTTATATTTTTCTTGATATTTTTTTTGTTTCTCTTGTACTTGTAAGTGTAATGAATTTGTTGGGATTTAGTGCATCACTGAGGCTTTCTTCCATAATGTACTACAAATGTAATATCTCAATCAAGGATGATGTCCTTGGGATCCCAAAGATCATTTTATGCTTTTCTAAAAAGCTATTAGAGCACACAACTTACTAAACCTATTGACTACCACATACAAGCAGTCATGCTCTCCTCTTGTCCTAAACAACCCCCCCACAAAGTTTGTAAATATGCTTCCCCATGGCCTTATAGATAAATCTATCTTGGAGATGGTAATAAGGTAGCATGTTAGCAATATCATCCATTTAAAATGTCTTTCTTATTGTAGTTGTAGCTTAATTTGAGTATGCAAATATTGCATAGGATTGTGATCAGTATAGTAGTGCTTCTACTTCTTCATTGTTGCAATGCTCTAATTTTTTACCCTTAGGTTGTATTGTATTAAGTAATGATTTTTACCTCTAGGTTGTAGTGTATTAAGTAATGGCATGTATTTTTTGGTGGTTAATTTATGGTGACATCATGATATAAATATGTAAAATCCCTTTCAAACACTCTAGTATGGAGTCCACACCCTTTCCATGCTATAAGGAACTAGTATTCCCTCCATTCACTGCACTTATCCTTCTTATTATGGTATAACTTTTATACTTCCACGAGAATTGAATGAGCTTGAAGCCAATAAGAACATAAGGTGAGCTAGTATGATTGCAACCTGATTAGTAAGTGCTTCCACTTTGTAATTGGAGATGGTAATAAGCTAGTATGTTTGCAATCTCATCCTTTTAAAATGCCTTTCTTATTGGAGCTGAATTTGATTATGAAAATATTGCAAAGGATTGTTATTAGTATGCTTAATGGAATATTAACCTAAAAAATAGTGCTTCCACTTCTTCATTGTTGTAATGCTCTACTTTTTTACCCCTAGACTATATTGTATTAAGTAATGATGTGGTTTTTTGGATGGGTTTCAAACCAAGTGGGTTAACTTATAATGGCCTGATGATGTAAATATGCAAAATCCCTTGTAAATTCTTTTAGTATGGATCCAAGGAAAAATCCTAGATTGAGGTGCTTGTGTTGCATCCATCATTAAGACTAAAGGGAAAATGAAATATAATGTGAAATTCCAAAAGGGTTTCATAGTGACCTCATCATGTAAAAATGTAAAATCCTAGATTGTGGTGCTTGTGTTGTGTACATAATGTTCCACCATGTAATTATGTTACCATGGGTAAAACTAAAGGATAAAAAATAAATCTAATATAAACTTCCAAAATGATTCCATAGGGTTTAGGCGAGGGTTTACATGATGTGAGGGTTTCTCTGAGGGTTTCATGGGGTTGATGGGTTTATGGCGAGTGAGGGTGGCTCACTGGGTAACCTATTTGATTGTACAAACTGTCACAGCTAAAATAAATCTCTGTCGAGAATCATAGTAGAGGTATTTGAGTCACAGGATGAAATAGTTTTTTTCAGCATTCATGGGAAAAATGAATTGGGTTGTTCTTTCTTGATCAATCATTATCGCTGGCACATGTGATTTGTAGCGGTCAAGAACGATCAGAAAAATTCATGCTCTCTTTCCCACAAAGGAAAAAATATTTTCAACTTCCTAGGCGGGGTTTTTTCTAAAACTTAGGTTTTCTTCAGGTCAGCACCAGGTATTTTGTCTGGGAATATGGAACAAAATTCCCTAACATATTCCTAGAATTTACCTTTTGGGGTCATAGGTAGTCCCCAAGCTCTTCGGTCTTCTTTGGCAAGGCCCTTTCGACCAGAATATTCTTCAGAGATGGCGTACAAAAGTAGGGTGAATGACGACAATCAAAGACCCCTTAAATATGGAAATGATGCTCTTTTGCGACCGCTTCGAGTTTAAAAGTCACCAAGGTAGAAGAAACATAGACATGTCAAATAGAAAATCTAACTAACGAGTATTCTTGAAAGGTGAAGGGTAGGGTTAGCCCTGGTTACCAAGCTAGCAGGAAAAAATATTACAAAACATACCATAGGGGTAAAATCTGGCAATGGAAGTTGCGTCTTGATGACGGGAAGCTGACCCTGGGCATGGGTGTTAGTTTGGAATAAGTGGTTGGCAGTGATAATTTTAAGGAACCATACTTATTTAAAAGTGTATAAATGTTGGCGAATCTTACCAATTCTTAAAACGCCAACTATAAAATGTTTGGCCATATTTCTCAAAAAATATTTTAATTTCCAAGTATTTTATATCGTTTATATAATAATTTGGCTATTTTTAGGGTGAAAAAAGTTTACCCCGTCAAAATTGGGTGAAACGGGGCTTAAAAAAATGCAAAATGGCGAATCATTTTTTGGAGAAAAACCCCAAAAAATAGCCCATGGGATAAATTTTGCCCCTAAAATTATCCCTGGCGGTTGGTAGGTCTCTCAAGGGCTTGGTAGGTTTCTCAAGGGCTTGGTAGGTAAGTTTAGTTACAAGGCCATGGAATGTAAGGAGATTGCGGAATGAGCCTCAATGTTTTGGGCTCCTATCCTTGGGAACAAGACGTCCATTTTTCGTATTCTAGAAATGGTATGATTTTATATTCAGGACTAAAGCCCATGCCTCTTATGTGTTGGAAGAACTTGGTTGAATGGAAATGGTAGTTTCATGATGAAAATATGGTACTACAACTTTGACCCTATGTCAAAAGGCATTAAGATGGGACACTTGTTGGTTGTCCTCCTAGGACTTCCATTTGTGTTCTGAAAGAAGGAAGCTTTGGTGGCGATTGGAACCCAAGTCGGTTGTTTTCTCCATATGGAGGAAAAAATGATCTTCAAGGTTGATAAGAGGGTGGGAAGGATCCTTGTGGAGATATATATGTCAAAGGGCTTACTTGAAAATTTGGGAATCTATTGGCAGGGTTGTTCTTTCTCTCAGCTCCCGGATTATTAGAGATTCCCTTTCAGATGTTCCAAATGCAATAAAATTGGGCATTTATGGAAATTTTGCACCTCATTTGGTTCGTATTATGATAGAGAATATGCAGAAGTGGATTCCTGGTCATCTGACGATCTTAGTGATAAAGAACAAGTGACCCTTTCAGACTTTGAATATCTTGTTTTGGCACCTTCTTCCATTCCACTATTGGGGGATCAGTCTCTTCTAGGTAAGTTACAAAACCTTAATCCTTCCTTTGTCGCTTCCTTAAATTCTATGGAATCTGAGTTTGTAAAGTGATTGGAAGTAAAAGGGGGTTCAGTGGGTGAAGCCTTGTTATCAGGGGACTCAATATTTTACAAAGGTGTCACTGTAAACAACGAGGTTCTAGGGTAAAAAAATATGCTAAGAAATTCGTTGATGGAATAGAACAACAATATTGTTTTGAATGATCCCTTCTCCCTGGGGAAAGCAATTGATAACACCCAAGATTCAATCAAGGAAAGTGAATCCTTTCCTAGTGTGAAAATACTTTCCCAGGAATCTCCACCTTAAAAAACTCCCATTTCTAGTGTTGGGGTTTATGATTCCATAGTGAGTATTGGTCACATAGACGAAGAGGAGCCTTCTCCTTCGGTGGGATCCCCTAATACCTATAAATCATATCTTGTTTGTATTTCTCCTTTGTACTGTGAAACTCTGAAAAAAAAGACCCCTTGCAGTCTTTCTTAGGTATTTCTGGAGTTGAGTTACCCATTCCCATTTTTCCTCAGGAAAACTTTGTGCCTTCTCTGATCCCTTAAGAAGGACCTATGAGTGTCTCCCCCCGACAAACTCTACTTGGTGTTATAAATGGGGGTATGAAAAATTATTTATCTTCTATAAAAATGATAAGTGCGAGGAAAAGTCAAATATGTGATAACCCTACTGATCCTACAGTCTTATCTGATCTACCATAAATGTATTTCCCTTCAGTGGTCTATGGAATGAACCAATATTGATGTTATTTTCTTACAAGAGATGATGGTTTATAGGGTAAAAACGAGTGTCTTTTTCCTGAGTATCAAAAAGGACTGGGAGTTGGTCTATGTTGATGCGGTGGGTTTGTCGAGAGGGTCTTTTGGCTATGTGGGATCCCTGCAAGTTAAATATGAATGCATTATTTGTCTCTATAGGTATTCTTCTTTCACTATGCCTCTTGGGGTTCTCGTAAGATATCAATTTTTTGAACATTTACGGTCCTTACCATTCAAAAGAACAGTTTTGGAACAAAATTGAGTTAGAAAGTACTTTTAAAATTCAAAATCTGTTGATAGCAGTGAATTTAAATTTTGCTTGGTCAGTGATGATGTTTGGGGACAAAGAGATAAACTAGACCCTCTCAACTCTTTCTTTTCTGGTTTATTTGAAAAGTATGAATTGGTAGATGTTGAGCCTATCCCTATTAGCCCCACTTGGAGAAATGGTCGAGTGGGTGTTGATGGGATGACCAAACGTATGGATAGATTCCTTCTCAGTATCTATTTGCTTGAAAATTTGGATAAATACAGGTCCTAGGTGGTTTGGAATAGATTTTTGGATCATTATCCCATTATTTGTCATTTTGAGATTCAGGGTGTCAATGAAAAAAGACCTTTCAAATTTAACCATGGCTGGCTAAAGGAGCATAAGTTCATATATTTTGTGGAACATGTATGGTATTCTCTCACAAATCCCACATTGTCTCCAATGTATTTGTTAACAAAGAAACTCAAATTGTTAAAATAAGAAGTCATTAAATGGGAAAAAAAATATCGGTTTTGGTAAAAAAGGAGATTCATTCTATTGAAAGAAAATCATCCTTATAAATGAAAAGGTTGGTAGAGGGATTTTTTGTGTAGTCGGAGTTGGTATCTCTGGTTAGTATTGAACAAGAGAAAATAATTATTTTGAGTATATCTTATGAAAAATCTAGACTGAAGAGAAATATTACTTGGCTAGAACCAGGTGATAAAAACACAAATTTTTTTCGTAAGTATGTTGAACATCGGCGAAATATCAATTCCATTTGGGAATTAAAATATGATGGCCTTCATATTTGAGACAAAGAGGAGTTAGAAATTTTGGTTTCTTCACATTTTGAGTCTCATTTCCAAGAAGGTGATAAAATATCGGTTAGATATCAGATTCAAGTGATAAAATAATACCCCATATTTTCTTCTCAGGTTGAAGGAGATGATATATTTTCTCTTTGTGCAAATGGCTGAACTAAAATAATCCTTATTGTCCTGGACGAGATCAAAAATTCGTAGTCCAGATTCTTGGATCCATCAAAAAGGACCTATGAGTATCAATCCCCAAAAAACACTACTTGGTGTTTTAAATGGGGGTATGAAAAAAGATTTCTCCCCTATAAAAACAAGAAGTGCAAGGAAAAGTAAAAAATGTGATAACCCTATCGATCCCATAGTCTTATCTGATCTACCATATCCTTCCACTGATTCCAGGGTGATTCGAGGCATAAAATACCTATCCAGGGTTTAAAAATGATTTGTGCTTCCATCAATATTAGGGGAGTGGGGGGTCTCCCAAAACGTATTTCCCTTCAAAGGTTTATGGAATGAATCAAGCGTGGTGTTATTTTCTTACAAGAGACGATGGTTTCTAGGGTAAAACCGAGAGTCTTTTTCCTGAGTATCAAAAATGACTGGGAGGTGTTCTCTATCGATTCGGTGGGTTTGTTGAGGGGTATTTTGGATGTGTGGGATCCCTGCAAGTTAAATATGAAGGAATTCTCTATCTTTGTATGTATTATTTTTTCAGTCTAGTTCTTGGGGTTCTCGGAAGATGTCAATTTCTTGAACATTTACGGTCCTTACCATTCAAAAGAACAGTTTTGGAAAAATATTGAGTTGAAAGGTACTTTTAAGCTTCAAAATATGTTGATAACAAAGGATTTAAATTTTACTTGGTCAACGAATGAGGTTTGGGTACAAAGAGCTAAAATAGACCCTCTAAGCTCTTTCTTTTATGGTTTATTTGAAAAGGATGAATTGGAAAATGTTGAGCCTATCCCTACTAGCCCCACTTGGAGAAACATTCAAGTGGCTGTTGATGGGATCGATAAATGTCTAGATAGATTCCTTATCAGTATATCTTTGCTTGAAAATTTGGATAAATACAAGTCCTGGGTGGATTCGAATATATTTTTGGATCATTATCCCATTATTTGTCATTTTGAGATTCAGGGTGTCAATGAAAACAGACCTTTTAAATTTAACCATGGCTGGATAAAGGAACAAGAGTTCATTGATTTTGTGGAACAGGTATGGTCTTCTCTCCTAGATCCCACATTGTCTCCAATGGATTTGTTAACAAATAAACTCAAATTGTTAAAAGAAGAAGTCATTTAATGGGGATAAAAGATACTGATTTTGGCAAAAAAGGAGATTCATTCTATTGAAGAGAAAATCAAACTTATAAATGAAAAGGTTGGTAGAGGGATTTTTCATGCAGTCAAAGTTGGTATTATTATTGAACAAGAGAAACTAAGTATTTTGAGGATAGAATGATAAATAATGTTGGAATATCAAGCAATACTGAGAGGGGGATGAATCAATATTGATCAATATTTTTAAATTTTTATCACTTAAAACTAAATCAACAATAAAAACAGAGCACACAATATTATCGTGGAATTCAAATAGGGAAAACCACCAACACTTTTTATTTCTGAAAATTATACTTACAAATGGTTTTTTCCTGCTACTTCAGACAAGGATGCTACAACACCATATTTACCAACAACTAGTGGAAGGAGGCTATGACCCCTTCATTTATTAGCTACTACTGAAAGGATGCTTCGACACCCTATTTATCAGCTACAACTGGAAGGAGGCTATGGCCCCCTTGCAGACGTGTTGCATGCCCTAGCGCCTCCTAACAACCCTTATATCATAAGTCAACCTTTGAATTATGTACACCTATGGATGTTTCAAAATAATGTACATAAATGCATATTTGAAACATTAAAGAACTATTTATATACCCTCAAATGTATTTGTTCATCTAACAATAATGTATCTTCTTCGTAATTTTTCATAAACAAAAACCAATTCCATAGTACCTCTATGTTTATCATTTTTAACTATATTTAAGTTTATCAGTCAAGACCTTCCACAGTTGCACATAGAGTTATTGAACATTCCATGTCTTGAATAAGAGAAACTAATTATTTTGAGGATATCTAATGAAAAATATTAACTGAAGAGCAGGATTACTTGGCTATAGCTAGGTGATAAAAACACAAAGTTTTTCCATAAGTATGTCAAACATCGACGTAATATCAAAATTCCATTTGGGATTAAAAAATGATGCAGGCCTTCAAATTTATGAGAAAGATAAGTTAAGAAGTTTGGTTTCTTCACATTTGAGTCTCATTTCAAATAAGGTGATAAAATATCAATTATATATCAAATTCAAGTGATAAAAGAATATCTCGGATTTTTTTCTAAGGTTGAAGGCGATGAGATATTTTCTTTTATGTAGACGGTTGAACTAAAAGAAACCTTATTGTCCTCGATGAGATCGAAAAGTCCTGGTCCATATGGTTGGACCATGGAACTCTTCTTGGTTTGCTTGGAATTTATGGGTCGGGATTTTCTTAATGCTATGGAGGAATCAAGAATCAAGGGGGTAATATCTGGAGCTGTAAACTCAACGTTCATAACTTTGATCCCAAAAAAATATGTTTTCGAGGACTTGGGGGATTTTTGCTCCATCTTTCTATGTAACGTTGTTTACAAAATAATAGAAAAGATTATTGCAGCTAGGATCAAGCCTATCCTCTCTCGATGTATCCCTTTTGAACAACTCAATTTTTTGGAGAAGAGGTAGATTCTAGAAGCAATTTTCATGTCTCGAGAAGTATTCCATAGTGTTAATAGAAGGAACTAGAAATCCTTTGGTCTTTAGCTGGATCTAAAGAAAGCTTATGGCTGTGTTCAATGGGGTTTTCTCAGGCTTATTTTAATTCAAATTGGGCTCCCCTATAGGGCCATGAGATGGATTATGGGATGTGTAACATCAGTTTCTTATGTTTTTCTTGTCAATGGAATCCCTACAGATTTTTTCATAGGTTCTAGGGGGTTGCGACAGGGATACCCCCTATCTCCCTTACTTTTCATTCTTGTTATTGAAGGACTCAACATAATGATAAAGAATGTTGGAATATCAAGCAATACTGAGAGGAGGGGTGAATCAATATTGATCATCTTTTCAAATTTTTATCACTTAAAACTAAATCAACAAATAAAAGACATAACGCACAATATTATCGTGGAATCCCAATAGGAAAAATTACCAACACTTTATATTTCTGAAAATTATATTTACAAATGGTTTCTTCCTGCTACTACATATAAGGATGCTACAACACCCTATTTACAAAAAACTACTAGAAGGAGGTTACGACCCCGTGATTTATGAGATACTACTGAAATAATGCTTCGACACCCTATTTACTAGTTACCACTAGAAGGAGGATACAACCCCCTTGCATGCCTATTATCTACCCTAGCGCCTCCCAACCACCCTTATATCATAAGTTTTCCTCTAACTTTTGTACACCTATGGATCTTTCAATATAATGTATAGAGACACCTATTTGAAACATTAAAGCACTGTTTATATACCCTCAAACATATCTCTTCATCTAACAGTCACGTATCTTCATCGTGATTTTTCACAAACAAAAAACAATTCGAAATTACCTCTTTGTTTATCATTTTTAAATTTGTTTAAGTTTATCAATCATGAACTTCCACATATGTCTTTCCACAACGACCTTTCTAAATTTTTCTTTCTGTAAACTGTCTTTCCACAACTAACCTTCCACAACGATCTTTCCGCAAAGTGGTGTCTGGAACGCTCCTTTCCGTAACTACCTTTCTGCAATTGAACTTTCTGTAATTAACATTCTACAGTGATATTTAATCAATATCCATTTTTGCAATCTGCGGGAACTCCTTCCTTCTACAATTGCGGGTTGCAGATTGCAGATCTACTTTTCAACTTTTCACGAAACTGCTTCCGCAATTCGTCTCCCACAAAACTTCTTCCACAATTGCAGGTTGTGGATTGTGGATTTTCTTTTCAAATTTTCTCAATACTTCTTTCGCAATTCATATTCCGTGCAACTTCATCCACAATTGTGGATTGTGGGTTGTGGATCTTATTTTCATGACTTCCACAAATCTCTTCTGCAATAGTCTTCCCACAGTGTTAACAAACTTGCACCTTGGCATTGGAATTTCTGTTGTTATTCATTTTCCATTACCAAACTCCATTGACATAAATGACAACCATATTCATCATTCTCCCCTTTGGCATTGATGGCAACAATTTCTTAATTTTCCAATTTTATCCCCCTTTAAACATTAATGACAAATACTTCCTTCTGACAGCTCCCCCTTTCAACATATCTCCCCTTGGCATGCTGCCTTTTCTCCTTTTTTATTCACTGTAAGGTTATAACTCCCAACTTATGTCTAAGATGCTCAAATACTTCTTTGGGTAGTGGATTAGTAAAAATGTCTGTAATTTTTTCCTTCGTATCAATATACTCCAATCACTACTACATATCGCTCAAAATTCCCACGAAACTTTGCACGAAACAAGTAAAACCTTTGCTTTCATGGAAAATCACTTTTAAATTTTTTAAAGAAATTTAATTTTAACCCTACATTTGTCGCTATTGCGACGAAACTCCAGAACTATCACTATTGTGATGAACAAATGAGATGGGAGCCATTTTTGTGTCGCTAGTGTGACTAAAAAAGCATAAGCCTCATACTGTCGATAGAGTGACGACAATTATACTTCGTCGCAATAGCGACGAAAGATGAAGCTTTAGTTTTTTTTTTTTAAACGGTCATTTTGATTATTTGTTTAATTAAAATTTGACTGTTGTCCGTTTTTGCTGGAACCACGACCCTCAAAGATATATACATGTTCATAAGTCATTTGTTCATAATCATTTGCTAGATTTGCATTGTTCTTTATATTGCTTTATCGTTCTGCGATTTGAAGATTCCGGTACTAGTTTGACACATCGAATTTTTTTTCTCATTCATTTTCTAGGTTAGTTTGACTGGGCAATGCACTAGTTTTTTTTTTTGCGGCCTTTTTATTTATGCGCCCTTTATCATGTGAATTTGTTGAAACCTTTTAATCTCTAGTATATTAATGAAAATGAACAATAATAGTGTGACCCCTTTTTATTGGGATATTTTATGGTGTATATAGATTTGACCCCTCATTTCTAATGGAGCACTCCCATTTCTTTAGCACTAAGGCACATGATGACATTTGATGGAGTGACCCTTTTAATTTATTATTGTTTCACACAAGTGGTGGAAAGAGTTGTTACAACTCAACAAACCATAACGATTTTGTTATTATCTTATAAACAAATCGTCATGGTTCTAGTGGATCTCTCCCTTATGTTCACCAATCTATGCTAGTTTTGGAGGATTTCTTGGAGGGCACATAGTTGGGGATCATTTTTTATTATTTCATGGATTCTTTTTCATAATCAACATATCTGAGACTAAGGAATTTTTTTCACGAGGGACATGTGGAATCCTCAATTTTAAATCCATTTGTTTTGTATTTCATTTCTTTAGTTTTTTTTACTTGTTATGAATTAGTTGGAGAATATTGTATCTTTACTCCTCCCTATGGAGATCTAGGTTTTCACATTGGATATTCTTTTTTTATTAGAGGTTTTTAGCTCTCCATCTATATGATATGAGCTCCTCCTATTGTAATGATTATTGGAGAATTGGAGAAAGAACTCTATTGCTTGATTTATGTTTATTGTCTTATAAGGTTGTGTGATTTCAAGGGATTTATTATTATGTGTAGTTACCCATTCATCCCACTTTGTTATTTATATGTGCTATAAATTACACTTCAAATATGTTGCAATAAGATATTCAACAAGGGAATTAAAACAATGTGTAACTACTTGTTACTTCCTTTTTTTTATTTTTAAGGTGAACCATTTATGTTGTTGTATTTCATAGAAATCGGTCATGGTGAACTTCAGCTTGGAATAAGATCACATTTTGTTGTATTAGAAATTTCATTGGTGGGCACCTCTAAAAGGGTATGCAAACATATAATTCCTAATGATTTAAATCAACAACCATTGGTAATTTTTGCATCTTTCTAACAACACCTTTGTTGAATCATACTCGTCCATTTCCATCCCTCCAGCACTATTTTTGACTCCATATGTCCAAATGTGTTTTTGGCATTGATCGTACACCTCAAACCTCCTTTAAAAAATCTTAAATAATCAAATACTATTCTGGTGGGATAAAGGAACTCTTCGCCCCACCTTGAACCATATTAGTCTATGCTTTAGCAATCCTAATTATAGGACAAGTCATTGTACTAGAAAAGATATAGTCTTACGTAAGAAGAGGGTTTTTGTGTGGTGATGTTGTCTTCTTTCTTAGTTTCATTCAACCTTGCACTTGATCTTGGGACTTTGGATCACAAGTGCAAGATTTCTTGCTAACAAGCTTGTTGGTGTTGTATTAATTATAAGTTTATAAATTTTGTAAAACATGTTGTAATAGATCGTGCAATATAATAGTTTGTATTAGCTTGTGTAGTATAGCTTACATTAGCTTGTACACTATTTTGTATAGTGACTTGTGCAGTAGAAGTATG
>LPNX010268647.1:210198-265994 GCA_001517045.1 Pseudotsuga menziesii | reverse complement strand
TGATTAATGAGTTTATTTTGTTGTTATAGGCTATCAGAATGTCAAATACTTTTTCTTGGGAAGAAAACTATAGGAGGTATGCTGAGGCTATGGCAGCATTAGAGGTGAAGGGTGATGGAAAGTGCTATTGTCCTTGCAATGATTGCAGAGGTTTGCGAACTAGAATAATTTTACGAACATCAGCTGAAAAACATTGTAAGGAGAAGGGGCATGCTGAATGGGGGTATGAATATCATCCATTGGTAAGACGTTATTCATTACATATTGTGCATCTTGTAATAGTACAAATAGTGTATTCACAATTTTTTTTATAATTTTAAATATATGTGTTGTATATTATACAGTAATTTTATTGCATTGTTTGTAAATATAAAGAAAATGCCCCCAATATGTCGACCGCCAGAGAGCTATTTGCCACATAATAATACAAATACCACTTTACAAGACGACGAGCATGGACATCATGCTATTGAAGATGGAGTTCTTAATGATCCTATGGATGAAGATGACATTACTGATACTAATGGTACTGAAGAGGAGATAAATAGATTGCTACAAGACACATATGATACATTGGATGAGGACAACCTCCATGATTTTCCCGATGTTCCTCTTCTCGAGAAGTCCCAAGAAACTCTTTATGAAGGCTCAACAACCAATATTCTATCTTCTATATTGTTTTTGGTGAACTTGAAGGTTTTGAATGGTTTATCAAACACTTGTTTCACACAGCTCCTAAGGTATGTAAAGTTGATTAGATTCCTCAATTTTTAGTGTTAATTAATTCATAAATTAGGGATATGAATTATTTATGACATATATTGTTTACAATTCACTTTTTGTCAATGTTGCAGATTGTTGGGTGAATTTTTATTACCACCATCAAATAATTTACGACACACAACTCGAGAGGTATTCTTGATTATGAAAGAAATTGGAGTGGAGTATCAATCTATTGATGCATGTCCTAATGATCATATTATATATTATGGACAGTATGCATCAGAAAAAAAATGCCCACAATGTGAAATTTTTAGATATCGAACTGATCAATTAAAAAAAAAGGTCCCTCGAAAATTTCTTCATTATATTCCCATAATTCCACATTTCCAACGACTATTTAGGTTCCAAAGTATAACACAGTTTATGTATTACCATGCGAAGAACAGAAGTGAAGATGGTGTTCTTCAAATTCCTGCAGATGGTTCTGCATAGAAGAACATCGAAGAAAAATGGCCAATTTTTAAATATGAACCTCATAATGTTAGACTTTCATTGGCAACTAATGATTTCAATCCATTTGGTGAGCTTAATTCTACTTACTCGGTGTGGCATGTTTTCGTCATAAACAACAACCTATCTCCTTGGATGACCATTAAGAGAGAGCACACAATGTTGGCAATATTGATTATTCCAGGTATTTTATTGAAATCTGTAATTATATTATGTCATAAAGTTATTTGTTTAATTGCTGTATGAGAACAGCTTTTATATGTTTGGATGGATAACTAAATAGCAATATTGTATGTTTATTGATCAATTAGGTAAGTACCAAGTTAAAGATATGAATGTGTATATTTAGCCTCTTATCGATGAGCTATTGAAGTTATGGGCTAGAATCACTATGTATTACATCTCTAGACCAATAGGGAAGAAACAATTTCAGTTCCATGGAATACTTCCATGGACAATTCATGACACTCCCGGGTTAACACATTTTTGTGGTATGTAGCTTTATGTCGCATGTTGTTAATATTATATGTTTTTAACGTTAAAAACATGCATTTTGTTTTATTTTAAATTACTAATCCTTTGATGCATCTATAACATTAATACATATTTCTCGCATGTCTTCAAACAAAGGGAAAATTTGCATGTCCAATATGTGGTCCTAGGATAAAATCTAGTCGTTCAAGAAGTTTAGCAAAGGAGGTGTTCGATGAGTACAGGCACTTTCTCCCTAAGAACCATAGGTACGAAACTATTGAAAAAACAAAATTCAATGGTAAAGAAGAGAATGCGAAGAAACCACGAAGAATGAAACCTCACCTATGGAAGTTGGAATATAACAAACATCATGGAGGTATGCAAATTGTATATGCCACATACAATATGTATTCATGTAATATTATGATTTTTATATTTTTATTGAATCTTCTCTACCATGGGTGTCATGAATTATTGTAAATGTGTTTTCGTTTATTTTTAATGAATGTATTTTAGGCATGAATGGGATTCCACAAGGAATGAAGAGTTATCCCATACAATTCAGTAGGTTGCCTTACTACGAGCACCTACAAATATCTCATTTCTTTGATACAATGCATATCGGGAAGAATGTAACAAAAATGATATGGCGTACATTAGATGGAAGGTCAGAAAAAGATAAAATTGGAAAATTTTGCAGTGACATTGTAGAAACCAATCACACATTGCAAAGTGTAATTATTTCCAATGCCGAAAATGGTAACCAGAATATTAGTCTTCCATGGTTATTGATGGAGCAACAAAGAAATACTATAAAACAGGTCATTTAGAAAATAAGGTTTTCGACGGGGTTTTTGTCGAACATAAAAAATATCTTAACCCAAAAAGGTGATTTTGGCGGTGTTAAAACTCATGACTGGCATACATTCATTAAGGTAATTTTTTACGTATATAATTTACATTAAGTAAATCTTTTTTTAGTAATTGTTCTCTCCTATTTGGAAACATTAGATAATGATTTGATTTTTTCTACAATACATTCTACCTCTAGCTCTCCCAGATAGCTTTGACGAAAAACATAAAACAAGTTATATATGATCTTGGTAAATACATGAGGTACGTAACAATTTTATATGCATGAAAAATGTTCGATGTTCCTTTGGTTGCGTTGCTTATTGACATATTGTGTTTTACAGCTTCAAACTTTCATATATATTATATGCCTCAATCTTGTTGATCATTCATGTTATTTTCTTGCATCTTTTGTAGGTGGCTTTCATCTAAAGAAATCCATAAAGAAGATATTAGATATTGGAAGAGAGAAATTCCTTGTCTAATGTGTCAAATGCAGAAGTATTTACCTCCAACATTTTTCAATGCACAAGAACACTATCTCATACACCAAGTTGAGGATATTGAATTGTGTGGACCTATAAACTCAAGGTCAATGTGGATGGTGGAAATACATTTGAAGTCATTGAACGCTTTTGTTAGACAAATAGCATGCCCCGAGGGTTCTATGGTCCAGGGCTATATGCTATATCAATCCATGGTGTACATTAGTCAGTATCTTCCAAATTTAGCAAAAAATATCAATCTGCCTCACATTTGGCATGTCAACTCCATCAACAAATTTGAAGGGGAGGTCCTATCGGGGAAAGGTAGAAAGAGGAAAGGGAAAGGTAAGAAGAATGGTGTACATCTTATTTATTATACAATTATTTTTTTGATTTATGTAATTTTTATTATTCCATCAGTATTTTAAGGTAAACTTTATTTCCTTTAATGATAGCTAATTTAAAATTCTTAATTGTTTTTTTCATATAGTTGGGCGCGTGTGGGATGCAATACATTTTTACATTGCAAACAATATTGATTAGATGGAGGAATGGATTGAACTATGTACATAATACTATGGTACCTTAACATGGGAAGGGGTTAGTAAAATGATTAAAACAATGCATCATAATCGAGAGGAATATCCTGAACTTATGCAAAGGGAAATTAATTTAACATGCGGTTTAAAAGATAAAAGGGCAAGTATATTTACCCTACTCGTTTTTTTCATTGTTTGACATTGTATCAAAATATTTCTCTCATTTATGTCTTCTTATATACTTATTTACCAAGTCGGTCATGATGCAGCTAATACATCACAATGCTATGTGGTGCAATGTTCGTAAATTTCACATCAAAAAGTTGGATGACAAGAGGAAAACATTTGATTGTGGGATAACTGCAGTTTTTCAAGTCACTAATGTTTCCTCTAGAAGTGACAGGCATCTAGAAGTATATGAAAATAGGTACTATGGTTATTTGGAAGATATACTTGAGTGTGACTTTAATTCCCTTAAAGTAGTTATGTTTGAGGTCAAATGGTACAGGCTACGAATGAATGAATGCGATCCCAAAAGAACTATTATTGAGCATGCCAATGGATTTACCATGGTTAATACAAGGGCACTTGAACTAGGTACAGAGCCTTATGTTCTACCAAGTCAATGTGAGAAGGTCTTTTACTCATAGGTTACAGGTAAAGCAGGTTGGTCGTACATTGTTAGATACGATCCAAGAGGAAGACCGGTCAAGTATAATGCAGTAGAGGAAGAAGACAATGTTAACAAAGAAGGTGATGTAGATCAGGAGCAGTTGGATGTCGACATAGATGTGTCAGATGAAGAATTCGACCAAGAAGTTGATCATCCAAATGATGTAGTAGACAATGAAATTGACATTGATGATGAATATCTAACCGAACATGACTTTGATCATTACCCTGATATGAGCGATCTTTTCAATGATAGTGATTCAGAACCAGATGACAATACAAATGTTGAGTTAGATGAAGAAGAATCCGAATGACATTGTAGAAATGTTGGAATCTATGAGGTATGTGATCAGAACATATTTTTGCATGGTGTATTATGTTTACGACTATTTAGTTATGTTTAAACCATTGTTATCATCATCATCATCATCACAATATCCATCGTTATCATTATCACAATCTCCTTCATCATCATCATCTTCATCATGATCGCCATCTTCACCACCACCACCAAAATCAACATCATCATATCCATTATCATCATCATCATCATCCTCTTCATCATCTTCCTCATCATCATCATCATCACCATCATCACAATACCCATCATCATCATCTTCACCACCACCACCACCACCATCATCATCATCTCGACCATCATCCTCTTCCTCATCATCATCATCATCATCATAATCCTCGTCAGCATTATCATCATCATCATCATCATCATCATCACCCTCTTCTTCATCAACAACATCATCGTCATCATCATAATCCACTCCATCATCGTCATCATCGTCATCATCACAATATATGTCATCATGATCATCATCTTCACCACCACCACCACCATCATCGTCATCTCCATCATCCTCTTCCTCCTCATCATCATCATCTTCAACATCATCATCATCATCATCACAATATCCTTCATCATGATCATCATCTTCACCACCACCACCACCATCAGCACCATCTTCATCATCCTCATCATCATCATCTCCGTCATCATCATCATCATCCTTGTCATCATCTTCCTCATCATCATCATCCTCATCATCATTGTCATCACCCATTTACTCATCAACAACATCATCATCATCATCATCACCATCTTCATGATCATCAGCACTATCATCATCTTCATCATCATGACCACCATCATCATCATCATCATCGTCGTCATCGTCATCATGATCATCATCGTCATCATCGTCATTGTCATCACCATATTTGTCATCATCATCATTTTCATCATCAACGTCATCATCATCCTTGTCATCATCATCATCAGCATGATCATCATCAGTACCATGATAATCATCTTCATCCCCATCTTCATCATCATGATCATCCTCATCATTGATGACGACGATGATTGTATTTGATATCTATATATATTTTGATTTAATTATTGTTATTTACATTTTCTCGTATGTTGTCATATACTGCTATAACACATTTTTTTAGATAGATTTTGTCGGGTTATGGGGAATTGAGAGTGATGTGAGGGGGGGGAGGGGCCATAAGAGCTTCCACCTTCATGTGGTTGGCCCTGTTCAATAAATAATATTAAATTGTTCTCGAAACAAAATGAAGCTCATTAAGGAAATGCAATATAGTTATGATATTGATGATGACGGATCATTTTCATTATCATCATCGTCGTCGTCATCATCACAATCATCATCATCATCACAATCATCATCATCACCATCATCATCTTCATCATCGTCATCATCCCGATCATCTTCATCATCATTCATGTTGATTCTTTGTTGGTTAAAATGGTCATGCTATATATCCTATGGTGCTTTATATATAAAATTATCCTTGAATGATTACTTATAGTAAGCGTATCGAAAAATCAAAAATATCATTCCATTGGCTATTATCATCATCATTAAGTTTACACGACACAATGATGTGTATTTATATGAAATATCACCAAATATCTTGCATTTATAAACAACTTAGTCCTTATCCTTTATTAATTTATATTTTTTACTATTTGTAAATAAATTTAAATTTTACCTAGTCCTATCCATGGGACTTGTTATGAATAAACATAATTATTTTGGTTATTATCACTAATAAAATATTTTAAAAAGCAATACATTCCTACAGTAGTTAGATTATTATATGATGATAACATAAATTAAAATATGTATTACAACAATCTTTTTAATATAATAAATATTAATATTATTTTTCCATTTATATCACATAATCAAATCATTTATAAACATAATGCATTGACATCACTTTATAACCCATTATAATACATAACATTTTCATACCATAGTTCCTTTTCCCTATCAAATTAATTTGTTCAAAAACATAATATCCAAACATTAAACATGTAGATCCCACCCGTAAGGTTATAAGCTATCTCATCTTTATGTATCCACATACCAAAAGCAAGTAATTTAATTAGAGTAATATACTTTATCTCTTCATGTACATGTAAAAAATGATATATTATCAAAAAAGTGATATATTTACATGAAAAATGATATATTTAATAAAAATTATTTTGAACACATTAAATTGTCATATATATATCATTAATTTTACAGCTCAATAACATAACAAATATTCTATTGTATTTTTTCAAGTTGTAGCGCACTTCATTATACAAAAAAAATACTTAGACTATGTCATAGCCATATTGGGGAATCCACCTACAATCTAAGCATCAATACACAACTCATAGAACATTTAAAAAAAATATCCTACACACCAAGCAACTTAGCAAAGCTAGCATAACTGGGGTCATGGAATCAATGTTTTTTTGTTCAAGACTAGTCGTGAAAGCATACATTTATGGGACGGAGGCCCAATGGAATCAATCCTAAGTCAATTGAATCCTTGCAACTCACTGCATGTCTGAGTCTCAATAATCCTCCTTTTAAATTGAACCAACATACCAAAATTAGTTTTTTAATGGCTGAGATTTGAGAAAGTTCAAGGTGTGACTAATTGAGGGCTTGGGGCTCTAAAATTTGTTGTGTTTTGTACCAGTCCACGATTCAGTGAATCGACAGTCACGGGTAGGAATTTAAGTGATTTAATCAAAACAATTAATGTGTATACCTCTATGTCGAAACCGTTTTCCATGCTGATGCAGGCCACTACCATCTTTATTGTATTACCAAAAGGCATTGTCTTACTTATAGTTGCCTCTTACTCTTTGTGTCTTGACACGTTTAATATCTTATGGTTGTCTCTGCACCTTGATCCAATTCGCATTATAAGGTGAGGATGTTCATGCATAATAATCGTTAGTTATGACTATGAGATGAGGATTTATAGGGAATAGGATGTAATGAAAAGTATTTTTTAAATGTATTTTCGTGGCGTTGAGGACAAATGTCGACAAAAACCACAAATGTTTGGAAGGACGGAGGGAGATTACATCATGATCATGCCACCCATAAAATTGAAGAGTATTCTTGAGCCAATTTTTTTTTTTTTTATATTTTATTAATAACCATTGTTTCTCCATATCGTGTGCCCAATGACACCTCTCTATAGCAATGCATAAATCGACCTCTGCACAGTTTGTGATCCTAGCGACATGTCATTATTTGTATTTGCATGACATCGAGTGTTGTTTATAGTTGTCGTGAGTCCATGATATTCATGCAAGAACTGAATTCTTGTAGAGGAGGACTCATGAAACCAACCTTTTGAATTTCATTTTGACGAAAAAGGAGTGGACATTGGTAGCGAGGTTCACATAGGTAGTAGGCACAGAGTTTTGAGCTCGTTTCAGGCCTAGTAGTAGACTAGTAGTTGTTCTTTTTTGTTATAGTCGTAGTTGTTGAACTATTGTCACACTTTATATTGCTTGGGGACTTGAGGGTCAGAGTCACATCTCGATGGCTAGTGCCTTGTAGTCATCAATGATTACTGGTCATATTGCACAACTAAGGAATGAGTGCATGACACGAGTGAGTGAGTGATTATAATTTATCAAATTTCCAATATTGTGAATGATGAGTTGAACTTTATAGCATAGGAATTTCAACATTTTGAGAAATTTAAATGGATGGGTAATATCAAATTTTTCCCTTCTTTTGAAATGTTAATATAATTTATTGTTAATATAATGTGGAAGATGTGGCACAATAGTCAAATGTTGAAGTTATTATAGACTCATATTTTAAAAGGTCACATCATTTTAAAAAGTTGTGTTATTTCAAAAATTACACATGACTATATATACCTACCTGTGTACATCATACCTATATACATAATCAGATAGTAACAATTGGTTTCTAATCTAAAAAAGATAAACCAAAAAGAGTCTTAGTGAAATCTACAAAATCTAAATAGGGACATGCACTCTACTCACTAAGTGTGTGGTATGGTTGAATCAAATTAAAAGTGCAAAATGGTTGCAATATGTCATCTAGTTAAGAAAAGACTCAATGTAAATTAAATGAACACCTTATAAAAATAAGATATTCGATAGACATATAAGAATAACTATAAACAATATTTCCATTCTCATACAATTTCATTTCTTTAGAGCAATTCAGATATTTGTGTGTACATTCTTTGGAGGCGGAGTCGTCTCTCTATAAAAGGGGACATTCTCAATTACGCATTATCATGATTTGTCAGATCTTGATCTTGTCTTGTTTTTCCTTTGTCTTTCAACCCTCCCCTGTCATTTGCTACTCCAGCTTGAAGTCACGATTCGCCTTTCAACTCTTTCCTGTCAGTCATTTTATGCTGGAGGGTGAAGTCACAATTTGCGGAGGTTGAAGTCACGATTTGTGGAGGTCGCAGTCACGATTTTCCATTTGCTATTGGAGGTTGAAGTCACGAGTCACCTTTCAACCCTTTCTTGTCATTCATTTGCTGCTGGAGGTCGAATTCATGATTTGTGGAGGTTGAAATCACAATTTGTGAAGGTCAAAGTCATGATTTTTCGGAGGTCTGTGAGGTGACAAAAATTGTTGTCATACATCACGCAGAAGAGGAGGCTTAATTGGCATAGGAAGAGGAGGCCTTAGTCAGGCAGAGGAGGGTTTTCATTGGTCTGAGGGTTTGCAGAGCTCACACAGACGCCGACAGCATTCCCCCCAAATCAGTGAGTACCCTAAGTTGATATTGCAATAACCGATATAGAGACCTCTTGCAAGATAAACATGTGTATTTGGGTCTAGGGGACTTCTGCCCCTTTGGTCTGTTCTTTTTCAGTCAGTGGCCCATTGTGCCTTTTCTTGTTTTGCTTGTTCCCGTGAACCTTGTGCTCTACCCTCATCTACCCTTGATCTATAAATTCAGCTCAAACCTTGAACCTCGGACTACAATTCCAACTTCTTTTAAATATACCCTCAGCATATTCCCTCGGCCCCACCACCTCACATAGCTTATCATTGTCGTGAACCAATGCTATTCGTAGGTGGTTTAGACACTAGATGTAAGTACTCAATGGTAGTCAATTCCAAGTTTCAATACACTCAAGAAACCCAGGAGGCAATCCAACAATTTATATAAAAGTGGATACAATAGTTTATTAGTGCACTACCTGGACGAAGAGGTGTCAATTTATGGTTTCCATGGCATTTTTTAACATTTAAGAGGTAAATTTTTTTATGAAAGATTGGATTGATGGATGTCCTAATCTATTTTTAGACCTCTATTTGCAATTTGGTGCAATCCCTTAATAAAAATTGAAGGGTTAGAGAAAAGATCCTAATTCCCATAACTAGGAATTGTCTTTATGTAGGGTTATATAACAGGCGGGGTGAACTTCTTTATGCAGGGTGAGGAATGGATGAACTGATGGCAGGGTGAGAGAATATGACGCACTATGAACTACAGGGTGAGGGTTGTCTTTCTTTCCTAGGATGGCTGCCTTGATAACTGTGAAACCTTGGATAACATCACAAAATCTCACACAAATGGTTGATACAAGTAATATGTCAGTCATGCCAAGTTTCATTAATGTAGACAGTCTCGTAAAATACCATTAAGAAACTCAATTGTAATGTCTAAGTATAAATCCATTACATATAAGTAACTTACACCTTGGTCAAAGACACATGGCTCCAGTACAAAACCACTCAACCAGGAAAGATGACAAGGCTCATTTAGCACTATTATACTCTTCAGGAATACAAAGAAATGGAGGGCTAAATGGTAAGGTCAAAGGGGTAGGATAGGATATATTTTTAACCATAATCTATTAGTCTCTCAGCCCAGAGCATGAATATGTCTTTTAAGCACTGCTTTTGTATTCTCTCCTTTTGGAAACCCTAAATCACTTGCTCTTTTATTAGTGCTCGCTTTTAAGGTTCCCTTACTTGTCTTTCTCATGCCATCCTTTGGCAAGCCCTTCTGTACAGTGAAAGAAAATAAGGAGAAAATTGCTTCAAAAGGATGATGGATTTTTAAATATCCCTACTGGCTTCAGGGACACTCTTTTTAGCACATTTTAAATTGAATATTTAAATGTCATCCCTACCTTATTTCATATGTAAACAATTAGTGATGTTAGGTCATCCCTAACTTGTGTTGGTTTGATATACAAGTATTAATAAAGGTTGAAATCCTACAACAAGGCCTAGGGTTTGAGGTATGAGGCACATGGTCTAAGGTATTTCATAGACTTGTAATAATGCTATACCACCCACATGCTTGTTCTAATGCACCATATTAAACGAGAATGTTCCAATGATATATGTTGTTTGATATTGGTACATACTATGAGTAATTTTGATGTATTTTTTAGGGTTATTTAAGGGAACATCAAAAAATAGAGCGACCCTTCATCAAACCTACAAGATTGGTCTACAAACAAGATATAAAAATATGGACAAGATGATAATCCAAAACCTTGATCTTGTGAGTAAAAGGGTTGTTTCCCCCACCTTGTTTGTACACCTTTGTCTTGTGGGTGAAGTAGTTTTCTTCCAACTTTACTGTGACCCATGTTGTTGACTTATGGACTTGTGTGAACCCCCTTGTTGGTCCTAGTACTAATGCCCCCTATTTTCATATGATCATTTATTTTGGTGAACTACACCTTCATATCAAAAAATTATGTAGGGTAAACATGTGTATTTGGGTCTAGTGTAGGGGACTTTTTCCCCTTTGGCATGTTCTTTTTCAGACAGTGACCCATTGTGCCTTTTCTTGTTGTACTTGTTCCCGCTAAAAATGATGGCATTTTGTAACATTTAAGAGGTAAGGTTTTTGATGAAAGATTGGATTGGTGGATGACCTAATCTATTTTTATACCTCTATGTGCAATTTGGTGCAACCCCTTAATAAAAAAATAGAATGTCTGTTCGGATATCCTCAGCAAGAAAACATCATCAAAGTCTTGGCCACTTAGAATATACTTTAGGCATCTAGTTGACTGTATTTTGGACAACAATGAAGGGAACCTAAACCATGGGTAAGAGCACATTTTAAATTGAATATTTAACTATCGTCCTTGCCTTATTTCATATGTAAAAAATTAGTGATGTTAGGTCATCCCTAACCTGTGTTGGTTTGATAGACAAGTATTAATAAAGGTTGAAATCCTACAACAAGGCATAAGGTTTGAGGTATGAGGCACATGGTATGAGGTATTTTATCAACTTGTAATAATTCTATGCCACCCACATGCTTGTTCTAATGTACCACACTCAACGAGAATGTTCCAATGATATATGTTGTTTGATATGGGTACATAGTATGAGTGATTTTGATGTATTTTTTAGGGTTTTTTAAGGGAACATAAAACAATAGAGAGACCCTTCATTGATCCTCTTTGGTATGATGACTTAGCTTTATTGTTTTTATATTGTTATAATTCCTTGACCTTTCTACCTTATCCTAAGTCAACTTAATATTATTTTTATGTTTTAATTTGGAAAGACTCCTAAAAGCTATGATGTCTTGTGTAGCCATAAAGTTTTAAGGGTGACCTTTATAGAAGATATTTGAAGCTTATAAATTAAAGTGATAGATCTAATTATGATACAAGGAAGACAATGTTTGAGTTATGCTTTCTACAATTGATATACAGTTATTTCTCTCTTGTTCTTGACATCTAAGGGTTTGTTAATCTTTCTCTATCTCTCTACCTCACACCTGACCTTATTGAGATACTAATTGTTGGTCCATGATTATTGGAACTAGGCCGTGACTATTTGAAGGTTGCTATATATGGGTTGTGAGTGTTTCAAGGCTGTGAGGGCTGGGTTGTGACTGTTTGAGCCTTTTTAGGTTGGGTCGTAACCCTTGTTGACCTACTAGTGTTTGGTTGTGAATGTTACAATCCTGTTAAGGTTGAGCCATGAACATGGTTCGACTCTTAACGATGGTCTGTGACCTTGTTATCTTGCTTACGTATAGGTTGTGATTGTGTAAAACTACTTAAGGTTGGGACATGACCTTGTTAATCCGCTTAAGGCTAGGTCATGACCTTGTTAGCCTACTAGTGTTGGGCTGTGATTTTTGCCAAGGATGCTAGGGGATGCCTTGGACTGTTTTGTGTGTTGTAACCAACCCATTGTCAGCATTTTGGGCTGCTTGAGACCACTATCATCTTGTTGGACTATTTTTTGAAGACCTTCGTCAGCATGTTGGGCTTCTTGACACCACTATCAACATATTGGACTGTTTGTTCAATACCTCTATCAACATGTTGGTATGTTTGAGAACATTGTTAGCTTGTTGGGATGTTTAAAGTGGTGCCTAGTTGTTGGATATGGTCTCTAATTGTGCTTGGACGGTTTGATTGGACCATTGTTTGTATAGAATGTTGTATCACTTCCCTGGATTGTTCTTCTGGGTTATACACTTGTTGGTTTTTCTGGTTGATATCTTGAAAAAAAAAATTGGTTGTGTATTGAATTTGTTTTTTGTAAGGGCCAAGACCTATTCTATTTCAGTGACTTGTCTCTAAGAAGACAAGGTTTGATCTGAAATTTTTTGAGTATAATAAAGGGTCCAAATCAGACTTCTCCTCACACATTTTGTGAGATTTTCACACCATTCTTCAACC
Source organism: Pseudotsuga menziesii (assembly GCA_001517045.1). Lineage (NCBI taxonomy): Eukaryota > Viridiplantae > Streptophyta > Pinopsida > Pinales > Pinaceae > Pseudotsuga > Pseudotsuga menziesii. The sequence goes on along the minus strand of LPNX010268647.1, from coordinate 252,720 downwards.
TCCATTCAGTGTTGTATGGTTATAGGAAACTATTAGACCACAACCCTCTCTTTATTTCAGAAATTATTGACACCATATGCATTGAGGAAACTAGTTCCTCATGTCCTGGTACTTAATAAAGTATATTGTTTTATCTTGAACGTGAGTATATTTTTAACCCTATTACACACATAGCTACACTAAAAATACTTCTATACTTAAAGAAAAGGGTCTCCTTTTTAGGTAGGGTAGGGTCATAAATAAATAAATAATGCTACATATAGTTGTTAGTTTAGCTTAAATGTAACATTTTTTTTTTTGGAATAAGCAGAAACTATCAAATAATGAAGTCCATTGTCCCTAATTTTAACATGTTTCTAGCTGATGGTTAGATATCCTTCCAAGTTTTTAAATAAGTTAAGCTATGGTGATTTGTTTGGTATCCTATAGGTACTCTTTTTAGTGGAAATAGGAAGGCATCTTCATTTATGATAGGGAAGCAATTGAAATTTCTTTTGGTTCTATTGCTTCCTTGAAACTATTTTTGAAATTTGTTTTTTGTTTTCCATTAATTTTTTTTTATTGTTTTCCAAGGTTGTTTTTCATCTCTGAAATAACATTTTGTGCAACAATTAATACAAGTAAAATTTAAACTGAGTAGAGATTAAGTATTATTAATTCCAAATTATTTTGTCATAACTAATCATTTTCCACTTTTCCCTTTTCCTTATTTATACAATATTTCTGATCATTTATTCTAATAGTAGTTTACATCTTTATCTTTTAAATTCATCATAGGGATTTACAAAAATTTAAATTTTTATGTAATGGAACTTATTGCAGACTTGTACATTCTACTCTAAAACCCTAAGCTTGTCTTCTAAGCATCTTTATTAAGGCTAACCATAGGTTAATGAATTTATGTGCGTGGTGGAACATTATTATTATTTTATATGAAGTTATGATTTAAGACTTTAGATTCTTTTTCAGTCATTCTTTGGTTGTCTCACTCGCTTCACATACTTCCATTTATTCACATGTATAAAATCCAATTGGACAACCCATGAGCATATTTACATAAGGAATATGTGGGTTATTTAGACTTATGATCATAAACTAGGTACCATCCTTACAAAGCTTCTCCCCCACCCATACTTTATCCTTATTACAAATCTAGAAGGTTGGGGTAATTGGGACGAGAGCCTCTAATGTAAAAATGGAATATACTACCTAAAGAAGGAAATTTGAAATCATTTTGTATGTTTCATTCCATACTTCATGAGATTTCTCTCCCACTTCTAGACTATACCTTTATTAAAAATTTGAAATTAAGAAGGTTGTGGGTTGAAGTCTTTAAAGGAAGTTAAAGGAACAAGAGGTTACCTCGTTGGGGCTATAGGAATGTTCCCGAGCAGCGGGTTCTGACCTGTGATACTATAGAGTGATTAAACCTAAACACTTGTCCTTATTATATTTATTACTTGTGATGTTATACCAAGATGAATATACATGCATAGCCATGCCCTCAAGTAAGGGCCAAGACCTGTTCTATTCCAGTGACTTGTCTCTAAGAAGACAAGGTCTGATCTGAAATTTTTTTAAGTATTAGAAAGGGTCCAAATTAGACTTCTCCTCACACATTTAGTGTGATTTCCACACAATTATTCAACCTCCCTTCAGTGCTATGATATTCTTTCCTTTTATTGTGGAGATGGCATAAAAAATTGTACCATGAATGTGATATCATGTGTATTAGGAATATATGAAGATATGGGTATACATTGGAATTGCACAGTTTTTGTTGTTTGTATGAAGTATATGTCTTCTTGCAACAATTTGTGGGAGTGAAACAACTACTTTGTCATTATAATTACTAGTGATTGATCCCACACTGTCAAGAATCAAACACTTCAAAATGGAAGTTTCAAGTTTGATTTACGATATTGTTCTTCAAAATCTGAATTTGTAGAACCGAAATCTAAAGGAATCATTTCACCTTTACTACTAGTGAATTGAAGCAAGGAAAACATGCCAAATTCGGTCATATTCTACATGGGTTCCAACTTAGTTTGATGTTGTTACAGAAGCCTTTTCGATGTTTTTTTAATGACTGTTAAAAATAGAAAATTGACGTCCTCTCTACTTCCCTCGTCTCTGCTTCCCAAATGAAGATCCCCCCTCTCTCTTCCTTACAAAAGATAATTTAAATGTAAAAATACCTTAACAAACTACTAAAAATATTGTGGAACAAATATCTAATAATGAACTCAAAATAAACGAGGTCTTGACACATTTGTAAGAAAGATGGGTAGACTGATTTGTTGTAGAAAACTAGGAATTGTTGGAATACTCGAATAATGGTCTTTGAATCTGGAGTTGGTTTGATTGTTGATCCCTTGCGCTGGATGTGATTTTTTGCTTGTCCATCGAATATTTGAATGTTGTCTGAAATGATGTATTTAATCCTCTCGTTGCTGATTATATGCCTAGAATATCTTTCCTGGTCATGGGATTATTTTCATAATTATGTCCATGAGAAGATTTGTGTCCACTTGTTTGTACTTCTAAATTATTCTAGGATTATTCTTTCGGAATAGCCTAGGGAACTCCTATAGAACAACATATGATTTATTTTGATTATGTTGTCCCATTAACCTATCTTTTTGGCCATTTTTTGGACATTAATCAAAACATCTTATCTTATAAACATGAACTAGATTCTTTGCCAAAAGTAGAGAAGATTAATTTTGACATTTTAGATTTTGTTGTACATACTTCCCCACTACCAAATACCTCCAAATTAAGACCAAAGGTGGCTGCTAACCCTCTAATATAAAAAGGAGAATCTTCACAAGTGGAACGAAGGAAGAAAGTGCAAGAATGAATTAGGTTGTATAGGATTGGAAATTAAAACATGGACTTAAAAGATGGATTCACATAAACTTTGTTGGAAATTAATGGAAAGTAGTCTAGACATATATATGCCAAAATGAATAGCACTGGACAGGGGGGATTATGAGGGATTGCTGACCAGAGAAGGATAAGCCAATTCTCAATACCACAAGAAAATGACACAAAGGTCTTGGAAACATGATAAGACAATTCTCAATCTATGCGTGACCTGCGAGTTACCTCCTCCATCACTGGATTTCACAATCTGACCTTTTTTTGATCTACCCATATCCCATGTCTATGTGCAACATGCACAATAACTAGTTTTCACCATATGGCCCGAGTCAATTCTTTTTTTGTTGTTTCCGATTATCCACCATCCCATACCACAATATTTATCTTTGACAAGTGCATGGAAATAATTGATCGATAGCAACTCAATCCATTACCTAAGAGACTTGGGTTGCATGAAAATCCCCATTGTCGATGTGCTTGTCAAGTTCAAGATGCATTAGATCTGCACAATACTTGCTGCAGCTTCATGTGGGTTGCTTATGACTGAGCTGATAGGTCATGATGCTCGTGAAACAAGGATCTATTGAATTGGCATTAATAATAATTGTTCTGAATTGGCACTTCCCAAATCTTAATAAGTATGTCCACTGGGTACTACAGAAAGGTTTGTTCCACCCTGACCAGAAATGCTCTCTTCATTATTCCCTCCCTACGCCTTTTTTAGATTCCCTATAGTTTTCTGGATTGAAGATGTCTGGATAGAGGATTTGCTTACATGGGTTCTTTCCTGAGCACGTATATTAAGATCAACTAGGCAAACTCCATTCACTTCATCTTGAAGCAATCCATCTGCAGTAGGATAGTCAAGTCTGTCAATACAATATTACTAAACTATGATTAGCATGAAATATTATCCAATATCCATGTCCTTACAAAGGGAAGAATTTTTTATTAGATGGTCACCTGGTTGAGATTTTTTCTTTGGATATTTTTGCAAGACACTTGCTGCCTGTGCAAGGTGAGGAGAAAGAGTTGCACTATCACATTGCTTCTGGGTAGAAACCATGTCATTCAGAGGACTGTATTTCTCTTGCAACAATTTGTGGGAGTGAAACAACTACTTTGTCATTATAATTACTAGTGATTGAGCCCACACTGTCAAGAATCAAACACTTCAAACTAGAAGTTTCAAGTTTGATTTACAATATTGTTCTTCAAAATCTGATTTTGTAGAACCGAAATATAAAGGAATAAAATTTCACCTTTACTACTAGTGAATGGAAGCAAGGAAAACATGCCAAATTTTGTCATCTTCTACATGGATTCCAACTCAGTTTGATGTTGTTACAACAGCCTTTTCGATGTTGTTTTAATGACTGTTAAACACAGAAAACTTACCTCCTCTCTACTTCCCTCGTCTCTGCTTCCCAAATGAAGATCCACCCTCTCTCTTCCTTACAAAAGATAATTTTTATGTGAAACTACCTTAACAAACTACTAAAAATATTGTGGAACAAATATCTAATAATGAACTCAAAATAAACGAGGTCTTGACACATTTGTAAGAAATATGGGCAGACTGATTTGTTGTAGAAAACTAGCAATTGTTGGAATACTCGAATAATGGTCTTTGAATCTAGAGTTAGTTTGATTGTTGATCCCTTGCTGCCCGATGTGCTTTTTTACTTGTCCATCGAATATTTGAATGTTGTCTGAAATTATGGATTTAATCCTCTCGTTGCTGATTATATGCCTAGAATATCTTTCCTAGCCATTGGATTCTTTTTAGAATTATGTCCATGAGAATATTTGTGTCCAATTGTTTGTACTTCTAAATTATTTTAGGATTATGCTTTTGGAATAGCCTAGGGAACTCCTATAGAACAACATATGATTTATTTTGATTATGTTGTCCCATTAACCTATATTTTTGGCCATTTTTTGGACATTAATAAAAACATCTTATCTTATAAACATGAACTAGATTCTCTGCCAAAAGTAGAGAAGATTCATTTTGACATTTTAGATTGTGTTGTACATACTACGCCACTACCAAATACCTCCAAATTAAGACCAAAGTTGGATTCTAACCCTCTAATAGAAAAAGGAAAATCTTCACAAGTGGAACAAAGGAAGAAAGTGCAAGAATGAATTAGGTTGTATAGGGTTGGAAATTAAAACATGGACTTAAAAGATGGATTCACATAAACTTTGTTGGAAATTAATGGATAGTAGTCTAGACATATATATGCCAAAATTAATAGCAATAGAGGGGTGGAATTATGAGGGATTGGTGACCAGAGAAGGATAAGCCAATTCTCAATACCACAAAGAAATGACAAAAAGTTCTTGGCAACATGATAAGCCAATTCTCAATCTATGCGTGACCTACAAGTTACCTCCTCCATAACTGATAAAACCTCAAAACTATAATGGCTATCGGGACAAGATTCGAATGGGTTCCATATTCCAAACCATGTCATGTCTAATTAAAACTTTTCACCAGGGGTAACCCCTATTGTTTGCACATGGAAATTCCACCTTGACAACACCAACATGAGAATTTGTATGTATTAGTAGCAACTAAATAATGTTTGTATGCAATAAATAATACCCAATTTTAAAGATTGTAGGTACCACCAAATAGGTACTTGTCGGATATATCATCCTCTAGTGAGGAATATAGACTAGAAGAGGTTGAAAGAGACTCATCTAATACAATATCTAATAGGTCAAGATCAACAAGAGGTCAAAAGGTAAGGAGAAAATTTTGTAGACGCATGGAACTTTTTGTTTCTGAAGGAGGATCATGTGGTTATGATAACGAGTGCATAGATGAAAGTGAGTTTCCCCTGAGGTATAAACATCTTGTTAAACTATGGCTACCCAAGGAGCTACCCCAAGTTGAAACGGATTTATTCCTCAATGGGAGGGCTTATCGCATTTCTCCATCCTCTTTACATGGACTGGGGCTATTTTCCATGGATGGCATAAAGGTATAATATGGCACTGAAACTGAATTGATGGAGTATGTCGGTCCATGCCATAAATACAATGAATGGTTGTTGTTGGTCCGATATACGTGAAGTATACAGACATACATATTGGCAGAAAATTATTTTCAACTACTGGACAATAGTATGAACAAAGGAGAACATGTGTATATTGATGGAAGGCCAAAAGCTTCAGGAAATATCACAGGGTTTATAAATAGCACACGACCAGGGTCAACACATAAGCTACCCAATTTCCTATTTGTGTGGAGTGAAGGAAATCATGTATTCGTATATGCAACAAGAACAATAGCTACAGGTGAAGAGTTGTTGATCGATTACGGTTTGAATCGAACAAATGCGAGGGTTGCTATTATGGGGGTAAGTTTCTTATACAACTTTTAACTCATCCTTTGATCGATGACTTGTTATTTTTCTCTTGCATCAATTTATTTATGTCATTCTTTTTATATTATACACATGGTTAATTATGTCATGCTTTTCATTAATCACGTTTAAGAGACATTGTTATATATGTAATTTTCATTTTTAATATGTCTTAATTCTTATATTGTGGCAGGGTGATCATGGCCATGTGCCACAAGCTAGTCGTGGAAAGTCACCAATGGTGACGGACGAGGTAAATGTTAGTTTAATAGTACCTAATAGCATCAACGTAATAGTAACCACAATTCATGATTATATTACATATGTTAACATTTGAATTTTTTTTGCTATTCAGAGCTCGATATTTCAATATGATATCATTCTAATTGTATTGTGGCAGGGGGTCAATACTATGAGCTCACCTAGAGCTTTTGGACATGTAAAGTTGACTCTCATAGTAGCATTAAAGTTTTTTTATATCAATCAAGTTTATTATACATGGTTCAATTTTTAGTTATCGATATGAATATGTCTTTCTTATTGTATTGTGGCAGGGTGACCGTGGGAAGGCAACAATGTCGTCCCATCAGGTAAATGATAGTGTAATAGTACATAAACATGATTAGAGTACGTTTTTTTTTATTATATGCGTTATATATTTTTTATGCTCATTTTTTATTGACGTTCCTAGAGCACACCACATCAAGGTGATGATGTGGTCAATGAGGAAGATATATATTATTCAACCAAGCCAATGGATACTGTGAAACAGGATTTGAAAAAGTGCAATCAAGACCTTCTTGATATGATTTTAATCTATCCAGCGACTGAAGAAATAAAAACACAAATTGAAGAATTGAATGAAAAGATAATAAGATATGAGGTAAGGGGATTTTAATTAAGTTTTTATGAAGTACATATATTTATTTAAGTTATTTTAGTTATTTTTTAATATGTTCTAATCAATTGAATTTTTATCCTATAGAGTTTTTTGGATCCAATGACAAGGGAACAAGTACAGGATGAACAAGACGGTATAGTTAGTAGCGATGCTTCAACACTTCCTAAATCTAATGTACCAACGATGCTATTTTCCTCTCTTGGACAAGAATTCACTTTAGATTCCACACCCTCAATGAATGTTGGAGGTGAAGATGGCCCTTCAAACACCGCTACTCCATGTGTTGATAGAGAGAACAGTGGCATCGATGTTGGTAGTTGCTATCCTGGGTCCATGCATGTGGTTAACAAGGGATCATTTCTAGTTATATTCTTAGTGGATTTTGATTGTATTCCAATCAAGATACTGAAGATTGCAGGTATTATTTAATGTATTATATGTTTTTATTCATGTAATTCAAAGCCACCATAACTCAAACTCGTTTTAATTAATTATCATATTTTTTTGCAGGAAATAATGTCTTTTATCAGAACCTGCATGAAAAGGCATTGGAGATTTTTGGGCCCACCATTTGTACAAGGTGGAATGCCCAAAATGAAAAGTTGAAATATGATTTGATGAACCACATGGTCAACTTGTTTGGTGAAACCTTCAACAAAAAAGGTGTCACCGCAACAGCTGGGTTAAATTTGAAATATGTCAGGGCCGATTATAAGGACAATATGCAAAATAACCACAAGTATGAGCGTCCTCTGATGGTTCCAGAGAAGGAGTGGAAGGCTCTCATCAAGGATGCAAAGGAGAAGGCATTGAGAAAACAAGGAAAGACTAATCCAATCAGTTCAAGAAGGTATGGCGCGTATCATATTTTTTTTTAAATTTATATTTATTCAAGTTGCAATATCTAATGTATTTGCAACCTTTCATAGGCTCTCTGATACATCTAAAGCAACAAAGGCACAATTAGAAAAATATGGGCAACACAGACTGGGCTAGGGTGGATACAATGATATAAGGGCACAAATTGTAAGAATCAGTTGATCATTATTTGTAGTCAACAATTAATTGTTATTTCTAACTGTATTTAACAAGTAATTTATTTATGACAAACACTTCACATGGGGTTATGCATTATAGGGAAGTGCTTTTCAATAGGAAGCCACTGATGAAGACCTAAATCTGGGCTTTAAGTTCGGTTTTCAGCATGTGCTGGAACATCGAAAAAGCTTGTGGAAAACCCCAACTTCCCCATTTATTCACTCAAAGGTAAATAAAATCAATAAGGACATCAAAATAATGAACTTACGCAATCTATCCATGAATGATTACATCGAAAATTAAATGTCTTTTTTTATTTTCAGGGTGACACATACAAAAGCAGCGAGGGTAGCGGTACTGAACTGGTACCACACGATAGTGGTGAGCTGCCTATCCATTTAGGTATGTATGCTATAAAACATATGTATTCAATATGATTTTAAATACATAATTGATTGCATTTACTAATTAATATTTCTCTATGAATGGCAGAGCCAATCAACACTCCAGTTGACTTGGCTACTCAGTCGGATGAGGAACAAATGGCAGAACTAATGACCACTCCAGTTGACTCAGCTACTCAACTAGCGGGTAAATATCAATGTAATGAAATTGAAAATAATGAAAAAGTATATCAATAATAACTTTTCGCTTATATCTATATAACTGTCTTGGTTTTTGCAGATGATTCCCCAGCCCATCCACACCTCCACCCCCTCCTAATCGACATACCATAAGTATGGTGTGGGGGTGCATATCCACAAAATCAATGGAAAAAGAGGGAACACCAATGGCAACGGGGCAAGACACCGAAGATGAAGTCCCCCTCTTAGAATTTATGAGAAAAAAAAACATAGAAAAATGTAGTTGTAATCATTTAAAACTTGTATTTGACTGAGTGAACCCATGAACTATTTTCAGTATTGTAACAATTCTATTGAACTAGTCGTTGCATGGTGATATTTTAGAATTGAGGTTTCACATATGTATGTTATTGCACAGATCATATGTCTGAATATGTGTGAATATATCTGAATATGTGTGAATATGTCTGAATATATGTTGAGTAAATTTTATATGTTCCTGGTCTAAAGAAGAATGTTATTTCAGTGACAGTTTTAGAAGACAAGGGGTTATTTATGGTTTTTAGGTTGTTTGAGGGTTATTTATGCCCGGAGCTGATTTTGGGTTCTTAATTTCTAATAGGATGTTGCTGATACAAATATCCTTCTATGCCTAGTTCATCCCTCTTTCATGATAGTTCATTTGAGATTTAATTTACCGCACATGTTAATTATTATTTTTATGTACATGAAATTTGATGAAACATCTCAATGATCAACTTTAACGTAGTGACCAGCATAGCGTTAAATTTAATGCAGTGACCAGCAGAGCATTAAGTTGAAAGAGACAAAAGTTATGTTGTTAAATTTTATTACAATTGAAATTTTACCTAAGTTTTTATATGTTCATGTATTGAATTTTATCACTGGTATTAAAACTCATCTAACCTGTAAAATTCAACAAGAATTGTTGTGCACTTGAAAATAAAACCGAAATTCATCTAAGAAGTGCCCAGGAAACCAATTGCCAAATAATATGAGTTTATTGTGGTTTTCAGGCTGTTTGAGGGTTATTTATGGCTGAAGCTGATTTTAGGGTTCTTACTTTCTAGTAGGATGTTGCTGATACAAATATCCTTCTATTCCTAGGTCATCCCTCTTCCATGATAGTTGTTCTTCATCCCCAACACTAGCACATTATCTTGTTGGTGTTCCTTCATTACCTTTGGTTCCCATAACTTCTCTTTTAAACTCAACTTAGTACTGAGAACCATTTTGCGAGAGAATGGAGGACCTAGCCAGGGTCTAGGGATTGATCAACCTGATTCAGTGTGAGACTGAAACTCATCCTAAGGCTGAAATCCATTCATTAAGAATGGAATATAATGATGCCCCCTCTCCTAATCGGTTATTGCTAGGTTTATTCTCAAGGGGATGTCCAACCCTTGACGATGTCCCTAGTACCTAACCCTTAGGAGCAGTGTTAAGGACAAAAGGATTGTACCATCCATTTGGATCTTCCCCCTTATAAATTGATGACAAAAATATATATATAACTATGTACCTTGAGAGAGAGAAAAGTATTTGGTCTTAATTGAATGATTTTCCACCTTTACGGTTCACCTTGATCTTGTGGTTGTTGATTTTTGGTCCTATTTTTTACTGGTCCTAGCATTCTCACTTGTGTGCATCTTTGACTATGATGACTCCTACTTTATGGAGTGTATTTACTTAATGGTTTATTAAATACCATTGGACCATGTATTGTTATGGTTACCTTATGTTAGTATTGAACTATTTACCTTATGATGGACCACTGGACTTTCATGACCATTTACTTTTGGACCACCTAAATTTTTATTTGTTTTTTTATAAGTTTTTATTTTTGTTTTGTGGAACACGTTACTTTTTTTTTATCCTAAGTTAAACTAAGTGTTTCACTCACCTATATAAACAAAAGAATTATGTTGTTACTTTACTACACTTCACGTGTTTATTTTCACAGGTTGTTTTTGTTTTTCCTCCATGATATGCTATTTGTGATCTGTGATTTGCCTACATGTTGTCTATATTTTTTCTCTGCGATCTATGATTTGTGATTTGTGATTTGTCTACGAGTTGTCTGTGGTTCTATTCACAGGTTTACCTTCATGGCCCGATCTTCACAGATCTACATTCACGTGTTATTACTTTTTCCGGTGCCTGCCTGCGTTTTTTATTTGGCGAGTTCTCTATGTAGGTTGTCTGCGTCATTTTCCTCACATGCTTGTCTACCAGATTCGCACCTGTCCCATTGGCTGCCTTCATTTTTCTTATAATGGTTGTTCTACCCGCTGCTTGTCTATTGGATCCACATCACGTTATGTCGTATCCAGTCTCTTCCTATCTACCGATTATCTGCTGCTAACCCTGTTGTTCTGTTAGACTGGGATCTGCATTTGTGGGATTAGACTGATTCTATCCATGTGTTCCTTGCTGCTCCATGTGATGAGTCTGTGAGTCTGAATTTATACTTCAGCATTGTGAACACACCATTGTATCTACACTATTGCGATTTCTCGTGATCTCTGTCCCATCTGGATTGTTATGATTATGCTGCTACTTTGATTGAAGAACATAAGGTCTGTTTGCTTCTACCTATCTTTCTCAAGGTGCGTATATGGTTTAACTAGTTTGGCTTGTCCTTTCAATGACAAGATCAAACTCAAAACTATCTGAGTATAAGGCGGAATCAACTAATGGTTATGATTATTTAACTTAGTCATCTATAGTTTATTTGAGATTTAATTTACTGCACATATTATTTATTATTTTTCTGTACATGACATTTGATGAAACATCTCAATGATCAACTTTAATGCAGTGACTAGCAAAGCGTTAAAGTTAACGCAGTGACTAGTAGAGCGTTAAGTTGAAAGAGATGAAAGTTATGTTGTTAAATTTTATTACGGTTTAAATTTTACCTAAGTTTTTATATGTTCATGTATTGAAGTTTATTACTGGTATTAAAACTCATCTAACCTGTAAAATTCAACAAGAACTGTTGCTCACTTGAAAATAAAACAGAAATTCATCTAAGAAGTGCCCAGGAAACCAATTGCCGAATAATAGGAGTTTATTGTGGTTTTCAGGTTGTTTGAGGGTTATTTATACCCAGAGCTGATTTTAGGGTTCTTACTTTCCAGTAGGATGTTGCTGATACAAATCTCCTTCTATGCCTAGGTCATCCCTCTTTCATGATAGTTTATTTGAGATTTAATTTACTGCACATGTTATTTATTATTTTTCTATACATGACATTTGATGAAACATCTCAATGATCAACTTTAACGCAGTGACCAGCATAGCGTTAAAGTTAACGCAGTGACCAGCAGAGCGTTAAGTTGAAAGACATGAAAGTTATGTTATTAAATTTTATTACACTTTAAATTTTACCCAAGTTTTTATATGTTCATGTATTGAAGTTTATTACTGGTATTAAAACTCATCTAACCTGTAAAATTCAACAAGAATTGCTGCACACTTGAAAATAAAACCGAAATTCATCTAAGAAGTGCCTAGGGAACCAATTGTCGAATAATAGGAGTTTATTGTGGTTTTCAGGCTATTTGAGGGTTATTTATGCCCAGAGCTGATTTTAGGGTTCTTACTTTCTAGTAGGATGTTGCTGATACAAATCTCCTTCTATGCCTAGGTCATCACTTTTTCATGATAATTGTTCTTCATCCCCAACACTAGCACATTATCTTGTTGGTGTTCCTTCATTACCTTTGGTCCCCATAATTTCTCTTTTAAACTCATCTTAGTAATGAGAACCATTCTGCAAGAGAATGGAGGACCCAGTCAGGGTCTAGGGATTGATCAACCTGATTCAGTGTGAGACTGAAACTTAGCCTAAGGCTGAAAGCCATTCATTAAGAATGGAATATAATGATGCCCCCTCTCCTAATCGATTATTTTCCAGGTTTATTCTCAAGGGACTGTCCACCCCTTGACGATGTCCCTAGTACCTAAACCTTAGGAGTAGTGTTAAGGACAAAAGGATTGTACCATCTGTTTGGATCTTCCCCCTTATACATTGATGACAAATATATATATATAACTATGTACCTTGATACAAAGAAAATTATTTGGTCTTAATTGAATGATTGTCCACCTTTATGGTTCACCTTGATCTTGTGGTTGTTGATTTTTGGTCCTATTCTTATTGGTCCTAACAATATCACTTGTGTGCACCTTTGACTATGATGACTCCTACTTTATGGAGTGTATTTACTTAATGGTTTATTAAATACCATTGGACCATGTATTGTTATGGTTACCTTATGTTAGTATTGAACTATTTACCTTGTGATGGACCACTGGACTTTCATGACCATTTACTTTTGGACCACCTAAATTTTTTTTTATTTTTTTTATGAGTTTTTATTTTTATTTTGTGGACCACGTTACTTTTATTTTATCGTAAGTTAAAATAAGTGTTTCACTCACATATATAAACAAAATAATTATGATATTACTTTAATACACTTCGAGTGTGTATTTTCATGGGTTGTTTTTGTTTTTCCTCCATGATCTACGATTTGTGATCTGTGATTTGTCTACAGGCTGTCTGTATTTTTTCTTTGCAATTTGTGATTTGTCCATGGTTTGTCTTTTGTTCTCTTCATGGGCTTGATTTCATGGGTTTTCTTCACGGGTTCATCTTCACAGCCTGATATTCACGGATCTACATTCACATGTTATTATTTTTTTTCGATGGCTGTCTGCTTTTTTTATTTGAGGAGTTCTCTCTGTTGGTTGTCTGCGTCATTTTCCTCACGTGCTTGTCTACCGAATTCACACCTGTTCCACTAGTTGCCTGTGTTTTTCTTATATTGGTTGTTCTGCCTACTGCTTGTCTATTGGATCGACATCACGTTATGCCGGATCCAGTCTCTTCCTATCTGTTGATTATCTGTTACTAACCCTGTTGCTCTGTTAGACTGGGATCTGCATTTGTGGGATTAGACTAAGTCTATCCATGTGTTCCTTGCTACTCCATGTGTTGATTCTGTGATTCTGAATTTATACTACAACATTGTGAACACACTAGTATATCTACACCAGTGCGATTTCACGTGATCTCTTTCCCATCTGGATTGTTGTGATTATGCTGCTACTTTGATTGAATAACCTAAGGTTTGTTTGCTTCTACCTATCTCTCTCAAGGTGCGTATATGGTTTAACCAGTTTGATTTCTCCTTTCAGTGACAAGATCAAACTCATAATTATTTGAGTATAAGGCGAATTCAACTAATGGTTATGATTCTTTAAATTAGTCATTTGTAGTTTGTTTGAGATTTAATTTACTGCACATGTTATTTATTATTTTTATGTACATGACATTTGATGAAACATCTCAGTGATCAACTTTAACGTAGTGACCAGCAGAGCGTTAAGTTAACGCAGTGACCAGCAGAGCATTAAGTTGAAAGAGACGAAAGTTATGTTGTTAAATTTTATTACAGTTTAAATTTTACCTAAGTTTTTATATGTTCATGTATTGAAGTTTATTACAGTATTAAAACTCATCTAACGTATAAAATTCAACAAGAACTGCTACTCACTTGAAAATAAAATAGAAATTCATCTAAGAAGTGCCCAGGCAACCAATTGCAAAATAATAAGAGTTTATTGTGGTTTTCAGGCTATTTGAGGGTTATTTATGCCCAGAGCTGATTTTAGGGTTTTTACTTTCCAGTAGGATGTTGCTGATACAAATCTCCTTTTATTCCTAGGTAATCCCTCTTTCATGATAGATTTTCTTCATCCCCAACACTAGCACATTATGTTGTTGGTGTTCCTTCATTGCCTTTGGTCCCCATAACTTCTCTTGTAATATTGTTGGCTTGCATAAGTTTCAGCTCAACTAACCTTAATAATGAAAATTTAATTCTTTTGATGTAGGGAGATTTTTTCATTCTCCTTCATGATATGTTGGCCGAGATGCCTGAAGTTACATAGCGGAATCATGTTCCATATGCTCATGTACCCGTTATCAAAATTTAACTTCAGTGGGATTTCTATTGATTTGCTTTATGCTAGTGTTGCACTCCATATTATTCATGATGTGAGTGAACTTAATTATTAATCTAGTAGTCAGGTTTATATATTGTATAATATGCACATTGCCAGTGTTGAGCATCTAGTGATAGATAAATTATTGGTTGTCAACAAGATAATTTATTGGTTGTCAATAGGGCAACAAGATATGCGAAGTAGGTGTTGAATGGTCATTCCCTTTTCCATGATATCTAGTTAGTCAATTATCATGTACAATATTTCATTGACATTTAGTTGTTGGTAGATATAGGATATTGAGATGAACAAAGCAAATTAGAGTGCTATTTTTATCCTTACCCCTTCTTCGAGGCTTACAACAATTATCTTCTAACCAAGATGATTTACATCTATGGAGGGAGTGCCAATTTTACATGAGAGGTTTTCCATTTTGGTTAGGGAACATATCCCTAGGTAAGTTGACACATGCTTACATGCATTCACTCATCTTCAATAGGCATCCTATTCCAGGAAGTTTATCCATGCAGTTGGTCACACTCTCCTAGGCACATTGGGGTTAGGGTTTTTTCTCTTCATGCTAGGCGCATCACTAGATTTCCCACATTTAATTGTAACCCAAGTCTTATGTTATTCTATAAAAGGTATATGGGGTGCTTCATTGAGGGGTTAGATAGTGGAAGTTTTAGATTTAGGTTTCGATTGAGATAAGCTAGTTGCAGGTTTTGCTTAAGTGAGCGAGTTGTAGATGTAATTTTCATTCCATGCAGTAGTGGTATTTGATTGGTTGCTCCAAATTTGAGTTTGCACCTATTATTTTATGATTGTCGTGTATGTAGTCTAACATTCAGATCTTTGTTGTTTTGATAGGAATCAATCAATGTTTACATTCCTAGATTTAGGTATTTTTTGTTATGTTTCTTTGGTTCTCTTTATTTTTTTGAATTTTAATTTCTGAGTGCAAATTTTCCTACCATGTACTGAAAATAGTCCCTAATGATCATTCTGAGGCACAGTGTATGAGTATTATCACTACCTTGGTATTTGAAATTAGGTTGGCTTGGGTGTGCACTAAATTTGTTAGAGTTGATCATTAGTGTGTTAACTCGATTTACCTAGTCAACTTTGATCACCTAACTATTATGCAATGTCACTCCTCTAAGCTATGGAATTTGTTGATGTGGATTGATGCAATGTTGCTAAGGTATCACAATGAGCTAATATTGAGTTGATGCTAATCATATATTGTGTTCGAGATAAAATTTTGGCGTGCTTAATATTGGTTGTTGTTCATGTGTGAGGGGTTAGCTACAATGAAGGATGAATGTTGTTCATGTAGGAAGACAAGCCAACAAGTTCTAATATTCTCATGTGCTAAAGTTTGGAAAAAGTATCGTGGTCCAAAAGTGTGCAAATGCACGGATCAATCATCTACCCCAATGAGCAATGGTCCCCATTGTGTCAAGATTAGAAGTGTTGGTTCTCTTCATGTTATAAGGCTCAGATGAAGAAGTGGTCTCCAAGGCATTATATGTTTAGACTATGGCTTACCTTACCAATAATATCATGTCACCATTATTTGTATTATTCATTTTAGAGAATAGTGATTTATCCTCAATGACGACTAAGTGAGTTAGGTTGGATTGCCTAGCCTAATCAACACTTAATTATACGATCTAGAGAAAATATCTCATTTCAGGATGTTACCTACCATTTTGTATGGGTGTCCATGTCTAATTTTCATCACACTCTAAAAAGGGTGACATGTCATGATGAGATGATACCCTACCACTGATGTTTTTCATGGAGAATATGGTTGTTTGAAGCATGTTGGATTAATTCTAAGTATGAGCAGCAGCAAAGGAAGCAATATGACAAGTTCTAGGTGGTTTTTGAAAAATTACAAGTACAATTCCCACCATAACTCAATAGGAGAGTGAATCTGGGAACTTCTCATCCCTCAAACAACCTCCTCATTTAAATCTAGGCATGATCTGAGGCAATTCTTCTGAACAACAGTCATAAATGAGCCTCAGAACATCACTGTTTGACTCCTGGGCAAGGCTGTACCAGCAATTTTGAGTACATAAATGGCCTTAATCTTGATTCTGAGAACATGAATGACCCTATTTTCCAAGTCTAGGC
Source organism: Pseudotsuga menziesii (assembly GCA_001517045.1). Classification (NCBI taxonomy): domain Eukaryota; kingdom Viridiplantae; phylum Streptophyta; class Pinopsida; order Pinales; family Pinaceae; genus Pseudotsuga; species Pseudotsuga menziesii. The sequence continues at coordinate 235,747 of LPNX010268647.1, read as the reverse complement.
TGATTTTTAAAATGCAATGCGACTAAAAACAACATCGACAAACCGTTCTAAGTGCAATATAGGGCTATCCATGTCATCCCTAGGCCTCATCAGCATTTCTGGGAAGTTTGGACTCTGGAGGAGGATCTAGGGACTTTCAGACCTGAAACCAGTAATAAAGCAACCCAAACATCAAATTTGGGCACATATCAGCATAAAGGTAGTAGCCTTTTTGAATTCTGGGCAAATTCTAAATAGAGAACTACAAATCCTCTACTCCTGGGTATAGTTTATGGCTTATACAGCCATGATTTGATAGTTCTGGGCAGTGTGGTGTCATTCTAAGCAAAGATATGAAGTACTTTTCTCACACAAATATGATTTTGCAATCAGACCTGTAGTAGGGAAGTTCTATTCTTCAGTGGATGTTTTGTTTTAATGGTAGTTCGCCAAGGTATATTTAACTTGAAGAGGAGCTGCCCCTCTCCCTTTATGACTTAAAACTTTATCCTAAATTTATGGGACAATTTCATATTCTAGAGAAGACTAGAACTATGGCATATTGCCTTTTTGTCTTATTCTTAATTTCTTTGGTTTAGTTGTCTATAAAAAACACAATTCTCCTAAAAAATGAAGTAGTTTTATTCTTTTTTCTTTTGAAAAGTTCTAATGTGTACACTGGTAGAAAGGTTCCACATAGTGAATGAATATATGTGAAGGAACCTTTAAAATGCATAACACTCCTCAATAAGTCATAGAAATGTTGGACACTATCAAACCCTATTCTCCAAACTGGATTGATTTACCCAATGTGGCACATATAAGTTTGAAGAGACCTCCATAGTGTGGCACTCTCATCAAAGGATGGAATGAAGTGATTTTCAAGTCCTGGACTATTGCTCATGTTGCTGAAAATACATTTCTAGAGCCTACATGTTGTAGGTTGAAAGTTCTACACCCAATAAGATAAAAGTTATGTGTAACAAAATGACTTAGGATAAACCTCAAACTGCAGTGACTACTTGATGTCCAAATGCTTTAGGTGACTAGATTTAGTTTTAGACCCTAAATGAGGTGTATCTCTTTAAAAACACCCAAATTATTTGTTGTTGCTCAGTGATCACACAAGCTATAATACTTTGGTTGTTTGCTTATCATTTTTTCCTATGTCAACCCTCTATTATTAAAATTGTGTAATGGAAACCTGATGATGGGTATAAACTAATTGACATCAAGGCACCAAGTTATTTGTTAAATAGCATTTCAAATGCCATAAAATAGATCTAAAAATTATTAATAAACTGCTCTAGGTCAACCAACCATTCTAAGCACGAGTCCTTAAATAGGAATTCCACTAGGAGGCCTACAAACAATCATTTACAAATAAGTGATAATTATCACGTGCCTGATCTGAATTCTTCAATGCAGTTGGATGAAGATTCTCTTGATGAATCCCCATCATCTGGATTTGTCACAAAAGCTATCCAGCTTGGCACAATTAAGAAGTTGCTGGAAGACTGAGTTTTGATGCTCATTTGCCTCTTCCATATGGAAGTAAGAATGGGAATATCCGTGGAAAAGTTCTAAATGCAAGCAAAGAATTCTCCATTTCATACTAGATAACATTATATCCAGCTTATGATGTGCATAGATAACTTAGCTTAGGATGTTGTAGATTGCAATAAGTTGGAGAAAAATACCCAATTTATTAGTAGCATACTCTTTGACACAATTAAATTCCTGCCTTACCTAATGTTGTTCAAGACATCAAAGAAAATATAATTACTTTCAAAGTAGTAGGCTTGATTGTACCATTGTGGAAGCTACACACAACAAATATATTTCCTGGTTCTGTGTGGTACTTTCTCTCAACCTTTGTTGAGTAATATGGGGAAGATTGACTAGATTAGAATAGATCATCACAAATTAGATCTGGGTATTTTTCAAAATCCAATAGATTTTATAGCCATTTATTGGAAATTTGTGAAATTGCAGCTCATAAAGGTATGTACGTATTTTGATTTTGTATAAATCTATTATTTTACTCTTTATTTTTTGATAGGTTTAAACTTTTCAAGGTTTCTCAGAACTTGGTTTGCTTTCTACATTGTCTTGAATTAGATGGAAGAGGTGAACTTGACCTTTATCTATCATGGCAATCAATGATGTTTGTGTTGTGTAGAGGTCGTCTCAAACTGATAGAACTTAAACTATGCATATATTAATTCTTCATGATAACTGGTGGGATACTATAGACTTCATGAGTTTTATTTGAACCATTGTTATCCATCCTTTTCCTATGGTAGCTCAAAAATATCTCTTCCCCCCCTCTCTAAATTTGATGAAGTTGTTGAGAATTGGGATACCTTCCCTCCCATTATCTTAAAAAGGCCTGTGGAGGTGAAATTGCTCTTGGTCAACTTGGTGATCTTTGATACTTGTGTTGTCTGGATTCTGGACTCCATAATTTGCTACACTGACATAGATGCACCTTGGTTGGAAAGGTGTGTGAGGGATCATGGCATATAGATAGCTTGTTGGAGAAGATGATGGATTTTATTAATGCAAAAGAGTAGGACCTAGAGGAAAGATTCTATCATGATAAGTGGGAAATAGTTACTGAAATATAGAAGGAGATCGTAAATCTGTTGCAGTTGCATCTTTTGACATATACATTGAATTATAGGTTCAATCATGCTGATATGCTTTTATTTCCAGGATAAAAATTATCAAACAAAAACAAGAAGTAAATTGTAGTTGGAGACAAGAAATCCTTGATGAGCATGCTTTAAAATCCAAGAGTTACCAAATCATGAAGCTGATTGAATGGGGTGATCTTGAGACTTTAGCTATTAGGCTGCTTTTCATAGGTCATCATTTTGTTATCAATTGAGAGGAAGTGGAGTATTTATTGCTTCATTCATGCAATTCACTGGATTGGAATCAAAGTAGGCCAAGGAGTTTGTATTTGTTCATAACTTCATTCCAACCTACACCTTTTATTACATAAGAGAATAAATTATAGGAGGGGGTCTATTAGGATTGGGGTGTCGAACCAAAATTACCTGAGTTGCATGTCTTTGATTGCACTCAGCTTAATTTGGTAAAACAGTAACTGGTAACATAAGCTTCTACTGGTGGAGTATACGCATCTGGATCTACCTCATCCTTCTACATCTCTTCTCACTAGAAGATATTAACAATGTGGAACTTCAATACTCATATGAAGATAATGAATTTATTACATGATATTTTGAATGAGTGATGATATGCTGTGATATATAATATGTAAAGTGAGAAGGCTTATTTTTATGTATTGTTTACATACGATGGTTTAATATTAATATAGGCATTTAGTTAGATTTCAAGAATTATAAATGCTCACACATATTTTACATGTATTTTTATATATGCATATCCAACCATATTCTATACAATTTGTTCTCATATATGTACATATATCTATCTATATCCTTGTAACTTTAGCTTCTCACTGATAACTAGATGAATTATCATAGCTGACTTCTGTTAAGTATTTGATTACTAGCAATATATTAGATCAGACTAACCTAAGCTTCTTGTTGGTTTTTCTTAAACTTTACGCTCGTTTCCTTTATATCCAAATGAGGGCATAAACTATTCTATACAGGCCAAAATGATTGTTACTGCATTTGTTTTATGGGAATGACCCATCTCCTGAAGGATACAACCTAGAAAATTTCCCAGAAAATGACAAGAAATGGATGCCAACAAACCATTCCTAGGGAGTTCTTGGAATGGTCAGTATTTTAGAAATGGTATTGGTCTTTTCTCTGAACTTTATTTTTGATCCAATTGATCCCTTCATCATAATTAGTACCATTATCCACTCGATGTAGTTCAACCACATTACTCTTTTGTACTCACCACTTTTTATGTTTAGGAAGATATTGTAGATTCTTAGTGTATGGTATTTCCACTAAAAATTCCTTCCATAATACCTTCAACCCCCACCCCCCAACATATTTAGTGAGTGGCTTATTCCTGCTATGCCTTACAGATATTTAAAGACAGACTTCAGTCTACCAAAAATGCTAGGACTTGTTACACAGACTTCAATCTATCACTGGTCTATGGAAGGTAACAAATTCGCCCTGTCTCATAATTGTGTTGCTTCACATATCGACCTTATGTATATATTATTTCCCTTTATACAAAGCTATGGTAATATCTGTTTTGATACTTGTATCATTTTAGTGTGAAGATGGTTTCTGTAAGGTAAGTATGATAGAAGTTTGAATATGGAATAAACACTTGTTTCATGTGTCATGTTCATACAGTTGTTGTTTATTATGCAAGAAGGGTCTACATTGTTTTTAGTATTTATACATTGCATTACAGGGGATGTTGAGCCTGCAAGAATGTTTGATCGAACTGGAAATTTAACTGATAACCAAATAATAAACTATCGAGGCGATCAATCTGAGAAGTGGCTTGTTTTAATTGGAATTGCTCCAGGGGCCCTTGAGGTTTTGACTGTCTCATGATTTGCTGTGTTGTTGATGCAAATATAATTATGTTTTTCCATTTAGAGTATTCATGGACATATTATAACATATGCCAAGTTTTATTGATAGAGGACTCAACTTGTTAAGGGGAGCATGCAACTATTTTCTATAGATTAGTAGTGTAGTCAAGCTCTAGAAACTCTGGAAACTCATGCTGTAGCATTTGCATTGTTTAAGGTGGAAAAATTCTCTCTCCTTCCTCCTTGATATGCCTCACTTTTATTTATGCTTTGCTGTATGCAAGCTTGTCTTTTGGTGCTATATGCCAGATGTGCCATGAAATTTGTCTTTTAATTTGTACATGATGTACAAGCAAGAGAAACTAAAGTGGATTCTAACTTTGATTTGTGTTCTATGATCTAATCAAAGGTTTGTTAAATTTCATCAGGTAAACCAAGATTTTCAAAGAAGCAAGCAGATCTCTTTTTTCCACCAGATTTTGCAAATGATTTTCTAGTGGCCATGTAGGTAAAGTCTTTTAAAAATGATTTTTTTGATAACTATCACATTATTTTCCACTAGGGATGCCCCTTTTTTGTTTTAGCCATGCTGAACACTTGGTTTGATTTGAATCTTTGTTGACAGATATCAAACAAGTATAGTCTGATATATGTTATCACAAATATTCGACTTCTATTTGTCTTTGATTTGGATACTACTACAATGGTTTACAGGAATCATATCAGTCTAGATCCCATTTTCTTAACAACATAAGCTTCATCAGTTGGTGGATTCTATGCCATCAATCGCCGAGGACAAGTGTTGCTTGCAACTGTCAATGAAGAAACTATTGTGCCTTTTGTTAGTGGACAGGTAATTTTTTCTATTTGTTTTTCAATGTAAGTATTAGACTTGATATTTTGTTTGAGATTTGTTTTGTATTAATGAATTTTATTCTTGTATTTTTGCAGCTGAATAATCTAGAACTTGTCATGAATCTTGCTAAAAGAGGAAACCTTATTGGAGTTGAAAACTTGGTAAGCATTTGTACAACTTCATTGTAATTTGTACATTTAAGTTGTATGATGAACCGCATATCTGCATGATCTCTGAAGTGGAGCAATTGTTTATACAAATATTTTTATTCTTAGTTAGCTCAGTACAAGTTATGGGGTAAAAATAGACTAGTGCAGGACAAATGAATACGTAGCTCAGTGAAATATTATTGACTATGTATTAAATAGATAAATGCAGGTTGTTTATGAATGATATTGTTTATTTTATATCTATATATCAACTTGAAATGCAGAAGTAAAATAAATTGGCAGTATAAAGTCGTTAAATGCAAGCTCATTATTATCAAGACTGAGATTGATGTTTTTATTTCTGTTTTTCAAGTTTTCCATATATGTATTTGACAATCAATTATTTTAGCACAACATCATGTATTCTAGGATTTAAAAAAGAATTAATCTTGGCCTGTACTCATTGATTGTCAAATGTTGCATACTCTTGAAAGGTAGAACTGTAGACTTTTCGCGACCGTTGACTATCACGTTGCTAGTTCAACTTGAGCATGTCCAATAATACTGTAACAAGTTGTTTTGGCAATTTATATCATATTTCGGACATGTATCCATAATAAATGTCATTTTTACCCTTGAATACATATTTGACAAGCTAGTCTTGAACTGATATCAACAAAATCCCCATTATAGCGGCATGGTATGGCATGCCAAATGTGAATATATGCTCAGCTACATGAACCATGATTTAAGTATACTAAGTAGGTAGGTTTTCTATACCAAGTATACTAAGTACAGTAGGATTTTTTTACTTGTGATAAAGGTTAAATTTCTTGAAGTGTTATCTGACCTACATATAAGATTTTTTCACATGTGAGAACTGTGATCCGGCCTACGTATAATAGTTAAAATCCCACCCTAGAACCCATTGGACAATTAGGATTTTCCACATATGATAAAGGTTCAATTTCCCAGTAATCTCTGGTGTATACATAAGAGTTAAAGGCCCGCCCAAAATTTAGCTTCCAATATCAAATGGCTTCGATAGAGTTAACTTGCTAAAATCTGTTAAGTAAAATAATACTCGCTATACAATCTATTTTTGACAGCAGAGAAAATATTTGGTTCAAAATATTTGTATAGGACAAGTAGTTCGTTGAAGGTATGTATGACTTTTCTAGCTTCAAATCAAAATCAAATGCTCGACGTAGTTTTTATTATAAGATGGAAGTTGTAGAACTTAAACACTAAAAATTTGACATGAATTATTTATCTAGTTTTAATTTGATTTCAAAAATTTGACATGAAATATTTATCTAGTTTTAATTTTATTTCATATTTTCTTTTGTAGAATATACTTCTTATATATGCAAAAAATTATTACATCAACAACAAAAAAACAAATAGGAGCATATATACAATCGTGATTATAAAATTTTCCTTAAAGCAACTAAAATGGCTATGAAATCACCCAAGTGTTGACGAACTTGGTATACTAGCGACGAAAAATTTTGTCGCTAGTATAGCAAGTTCGTCGGGTTTTTTTTTAAACCTTACCTTCCGTCTCTATAGTGATTCCTACTTCGCCGCTACATCAACACAAGTGAGGTGTTGCATCCACACAAATTTCGTCAGAAACATTTTTTTTTAAACTTGTCTGTCGTTGCTATAGCCATGGACATTCCGCCGCTACATCCACAAACAGTTCATCAGAAAGCACAAAAAGTTCACCAAAAACTATTTGTTTTTTTTAAACTTGGTTGTCGTCGCTATAGCCACAGCCAGTTCGTCACTACAGCCACGGAAAGATCCCTGAAAAGTTCGTCGGAAACCACGGAAAGTTCATTGGAAACTATTTTTTTTTAAACTTGGCTGTCGTCGCTATAGCTACAGCCAGTTCGTCCCTACAACCATAGAATGTTCGACAAAAACCATGAAAAGTTCGTGGGAAACTTTTTTATTTTTTAAACTTGGTTTTCGTCGCTATAGCCACGCCAGTTTGTCACTACAATCATGGCCATTTCTTTGCTACAGCCATGGGAAAACACTTTGTTTTTTTTTTAAACCATTAACTCTCGTCGCTATTGCGAAGCCCATAATTCTTTATGTCCGTTGCTATTGCGATGGTAACCTTTCGTCATTATTGCGACAAAGTGACAAACTATTGCTTTAGCCACGAAAGTTTTCCCACGAACAGGAGGGGCCATTTTCATTGCTAAAGCAACGAACAATCGTTGCTTTATCAAAGAAAATCCATGGGAAAATGCCCACATGTACTAGTGAATTTGACCACTTTTTGAGACACTTTCTCTCTTAAAAAATGATATTTGATTGGAATATGTTTTGTCTTGGAGTGCATAACATGATTTTTGGATATGTTTATAGCACTTGTATTCTCACAATGTATAACAATGGGGTCCTCATATTTTACAAGTAAATCTTCCAATGTTTGCTTCATCCAAATGACTTGTGTACAACATGATGTAGCAACAATATAATCAGCTTTTATTGTAGACAATGAAATTAAATATGTATTTTTGCTTAGCCATGACACCAAGCAATCTCCTAAGTAGAATGTTGCTCCACTAGTGCTTTTCCTGTCATCAATCATTCCTGCCCAATCTGCATCAATGAATGCTTTTAGAGTGAAGTTATTGCTTTTTGGATACCATAATACATAATCCACAATACCTTTTAGATATCTAAGAATTATTTTTACTACATCTACATGTGTTTCTTTTGGGGATGATTGAAATCTAGAAACCAAACCTACAACCTGCATTACATCTGGTCTTATAGTTGTTACATATAATAAAATACCAATCATTGACCTATACATTGTATGATCTGCTTCTAAAGCTTCATCATCCTTGCTCAATTTACATCCAGTGACCATAGGAGTACTAACAGGTTTGGATTTTTCCATTTTGAAATTTTTCAACATCTCTTTGATATAGTTAGTTTAAGAGATGAAAATCACTTTTTCTGATTGAGATACTTGTAAACCTAGAAAGAATGTTAGTTCTCCTAACATTGACATTTCAAATTCCTTCTTCATTTTTGAAGCAAATTTTACACTTAGAAATTGTAGATCACTTCCAAAATTATATCATCTATGTACACGACAACAATGATCATATTTTTGTTTTCAAACTTTATGTATAGATTATTGTCAGTGGCCCCTCTTCTATATCCTTATTGCTTTAAATAATTGTCAAGTCTTGAGAACCATGCCCTTGGAGCTTGTTTATGGCCAAAGAGTTCCTTCTTAAGTTTTCAAATGTAATTTCTATTTTCTGATAAGAGAAAACCTTTAGGATGCTCAACATAGACTTCTTCTTCAAGTTCTCCATTAAAAAATGTAGGTTTTACATCCATTTGATACACTCTAAAGTTCTTATAGGCATCAAAAGGTAAAAACATCGCAATGGCTTCAAGTCTTGCCACAAGTGCAAAAGTTTCTTCAAAGTCAACACCCTCTACTTGAGCATATCCCTTGCATACTAATCTATTGTCACATGATCACGCTCATTGAACTTGTTTTTAAAAATCCATTTGGTTCCTATAACATTCATGCCCTTAGTTCTTGGGACAAGTTCCCAAGTTCGGTTCTTCTCTATTTGATAAAGTTCATCATTCATAGCATTTATCCAATCCTCAATTTTGAAAGCTTCTTTAAATATTTTGGGTTCTACTATCGAAAGTAGTGTGTGTTCTTCATCATAAAGTAATTTTATTCTTGTCTAAACTCCTGAATCTTTGTCACCAATTATTTTATTTTCAGGATGATTCTTCTGAACCCACCTAGATGGTGTCTTTGTGTCTGATCTTGGAGAGTATTCATTCTCATTTTCAAGTGATTCTTCTTTATCTATTTTTTCTTCTTCTTCTTCTTCAAAAACATCCTCTTCTTGTGAACTTTATTTTTCTTTATCATTTATTTGTTCATCATTGGTTTATTCAACATCCACACTTTCTTGGATTTGTATTCTTCTCGGTTTAGTGTCATCAACAGTTACATTTTCACTTTCTATGATCTTGTGAAACCTTAGATTATAACATTTGTATTCCTTTTTGGAGTAAGAGTGTCCAAGATATATTCCTTTATTTGTTCTAAATTCAAACTTCCCTAAATTATCATCATCTCTTTTTATGTAGCATTTGCTTCCAAAAACTCTAAAATATTAATTAACCAAAGTTGGTCTTCCAAACCATAGCTCATAAGGAGTCTTGTCACTATTCACTCTGATTTGTCCTCTATTTTGTACATAGACAATTGTATATGTTGCTTCTCTCCAATAGCCATTAGGAATTTTTTCTTCATTAAGCATAGTTTTGGTTGCTTCTTGGACTTTCCCGTTCTTTCTCTCAACAACTCATTTTTGTTGAGGAGTTTTTGCTGCTGAAAACTTCCTCTTGATTCCATGAGTTTCATAAAACTCATTGAATTCATTTGAGGTGAACTCACCACCATTGTCTAATCTTAGACATTTAATCTTGGTATTTGCTTCATTTTCAATAAGTTCTTTGAAGGCTTTGAACTTCATAAAGGATTCCGATTTTTCTTTAAGAAATGTCACCCAAGTCATCCTTGTATAATCATCGATTAATAACATAAAGTAGTGTTCACCTTGAAATCTTTTAGTCTTTGTTGGTCCACAAACATTAGTGTGAATTATTTCTATAGGTTGAGAGGTTGTATGCTCTTTCACCTTGAAGCTTGTTCTAGTTTGCTTCCCATGAAGACAATGTCTACAAACATGATTTGGTGGATTTATGATCTTTGGAAAATTCCTTACATCTCCATTATTACTAACTTTTACAAGACTAACAAATCTCAAGTGCCCCATCCTTCTATGACATAGAAAACTTTCATCAATTTGACTCATATAACAATGTTCTTCATTTTTCTAGAATATACACTTTGCTTGGAGCTCTCACAGGAATCCCAACAAGTTTTCCTAAATATTTTCTTTTGATTTCACACTTCTTGGATTCAAATATGCAAATGTGTCCTTGATCATATATTTGGATCACACTTAAAAGATTAGGTTTTAATTTCTTTACAAGAAATAGATTTTCATTTTTCATTTTGTATCTAAGAACCATTATACCTTTCCCTATTATTTTAGAGGATAGATTATATCCAAAAGTGATTTTTCCCTTTTTATTTATTTTTAGGCTTATAAACTTATTTGGGTCTCTTGTCATGTGTTTTGAGAATACACTGTCCACATGCCATAGATTTTGTTTTTCAGTTGCACATAGAGATATTGAACATTACATGTCTTGAACAAGAGAAACTAAGTATTTTGAGGATATCTTATGAAAAAGATCAACTGAAGAGCAAGACTACTTAGCTAGATTGAGGTGATAAAAACACAATTTTTTTCCATAAGTATGTTGAACATCGTCGTAATATCAAAATTCCATTTGGGAATTAAAAAATGAGGCAGGCCTTTAGATTTCTGAGAAACAGGAGTTAAAAAGTTTGTTTTCTTCACATTTTGAGTCTCATTTCAAATAAGGCGATAACGTATCGGTTAGATATCATATTCAAGTGATAAAACAAAATCCCATATTTGTTTCTAAGGTTGAAGGCGATGATATATTTTCTCCTCTGTAGATGGCTGAACTAAAAGAAGCCTTATTGTCCTCGATGAAATCGAAAAGTCTTGGTTCGGATGGTTGGACCATGGGAATCTTCTTGGTTTGCTTGGAATTTATGGGTCACGATTTACTTAATGCTATGGAGGAATCAAGAATCAATGGGGTAATCTATGGAGCTATAAACTCAACGTTCATAGCTTTGATCCCAGAAAAATATGCTCCTGAGGACTTGGGGGATTTTCACCCCATATTTCTCTATAACATTGTATGCAAAATAATAGAAAATATTATTGCATCTAGGCTCAAGCCTAACCTCTCTCGATGTATCTCTTTTGAACAACTCGATTTTCTGGAGAAAAGGTAGATTCTATAAGTAATTGGTGTGGCTCAAGAAGTATTCCATAGTGTTAATAGAAGGAACCAAAAAGCCTTTTCTCTTCAGCTGGATCTGAAGAAATATTATGGTTGTGTTCAATGGGGTTTTCTCAGGCTTATTTTAATCCAAATTGGGCTCCCCTATAGGGCCATGAAATGGATTATGGGACATGTAACATTGGTTTCTTATGTTTTTCTTGTCAATGGAATCCCTACGGATATTTTCATAGCTTCTAGGGGGTTATGACAAGGCTACCCCCTATCTCCCTTACTTTTCATTCTTGTTATTGAAGGAATTAATAGAATCATAAAGAATGTTGGAATATCAAGCAATATTGAGAGGGGGGGTGAATCAGTATGGATCAATCTTTTCAAATTTTTATCACTTAAAACTAAATCAACAATAAAATATAGAACACACAATATTATCGTGGAAGCCCAATAGGGAAAACCACCAATACTTTCTAATTCTGAAAATTGTATTTAAAAATAGTTTTTTCCTGCTACTACAGACAAAGATGCTACACCATGCTATTTACCAACAAATACTGTAAGGAGGCTAGGAACCCCTGATTTATCCGCTACTACTGAAACGATGCTTTGACACCCTATTTACCAGCTACCACTTGAAGGAGGCTACAACCCCCTTGTAGACCTGTTTCTTGCCCTAGCGCCTCCCAACCACCCTTATATCATAAGTCGACCGCCAACTTCTGTACACCCATGGATATATAAATATAATGTACAAAGATGCCTATTTGAAACTTTAAAGCATTGTTTACATACCCTCAAACATATCTCTTCATATAACAGTCACATATATTCATCGTGATTTTTCAAAAACAAAAACCAATTCGAAATTACCTCTTTGTTTATCATTTTTAAATCTGTTTAAGTTTATCAGTCATGTCCTTCCGCAGTTGTCTTTCCGCAACGACCTTCCTGCATTTTTCTTTCTATAAACTGTCTTTCCACAATGATATTTTTGTAAAGTGGTTTCTGCAATGCTCCTTTCCACAAATACCTTTCTGCAATCGAACTTTCCATAATTAACCTTCCGTAACAACCTTTACAGAATCTCCCTTTCCACAATCTTCTAGAACTTTCTCCTTCTGCAATTGCGGGTTGCAAATTACGAATCTACTTTTCGAATTTTCTCGAAACTTCTTTCGCAATTGTGCATTACGGATTGAGGATTTCCTTTTTGACTTTTCTAGAAACTGCTTCCACAATTCGTCTCTACACAACTTCTTTTGTAATTACAGATTGCGGATTGTGGGTCTTCTTTTCATGACTTCCACACATCTTTTCCGCACTAGGCTTTCCACAATTTTATCAAGCTTGCACCTTCAGATTGGAATTTCTTTTGTTATTTCTTTTCCATTATCGAAATCCTTTGACATCAATGATAACCATATTTAACATTCTCCCCTTTCACATTGATGGAAACAATTTCTTAATTTTCTAGTTTTCTCCCCCTTTATACATTAATGACAAAGACTTCCTTCTGAAAGCTCCCTCTGTCAACATATCTTCCCTTGACATGCTGCCTTTTCTCCTTTTTTATTCACTATAAGGAGATAAATCCCAAATTATGTCTAAGATGCTCAAATGCTTCTTTGGGTAGTGGCTTAGTAAAAATGTCTACGATTTATTCCTTTGTATCAATATACTCCAATTTTACCACTTTGTGAGACACTTGCTCTCTGTAAAAATGATATTTGATTGGAATATGTTTTGTCTTCGAGTGCATAAGAGGATATTTGGACATGTTTATAGCACTTGTATTGTCACAATGTATGAGAATGGGGTCCTCATATTTTACAAGTAAATTTTCCAATGTTTTCTTCATCCAAATGACTTGTGTACAACATGATGCAACAACAATATACTCGGCCTCTACTGTAGACAGCGAAATAGAAGACGGCTTTTTGCTTAGCCATGGCACCAAGCAATCTCCTAAATAGAATTATGCTCTACTAGTTCTTTTCCTGTCATCAATACTTTCTGACCAATCTGCATCAGTGAATGATTTTAGAGTGAAGTCATTGCTTTTTGGATACCATAATCCATAATCCACAGTACCCTTTAGATATCTAAGAATTATTTTTACTACAACCACATGTGTTTCTTTTGGGGTTGATTGAAATATGGAAACCAAACCTACAACGTGCATTATATATGGCCTTGAAGTTGTTACATATAATAAACTACCAATCATTGACCCATACATTGTATGATCTACTTCTAAATCTTCATCATCCTTGCTCGATTTACATCTAGTGACCATAGCAGTACTAACAGGTTTGGATTTTTCCATTTTGAACTTTTTCAACATCTCTTTGATATAGTTAGTTTGAGAGATGAAATCCCTTTTTCTAATTGAGATACTTGTAAACCTAGAAATAATGCTAGTTCTCCTAACATTGACATTTGAAATTCCTTCTTCATTTCTGAAGAAAAGTTTACACTCGGAATTTGTAGATCACTTACGTATATGATATAGTCTATGTAGACTACAACAATTATCATATTTTTGTTTTCAAACTTTATGTATAGATTATTGTCAGTGGCCCCTCTTCTATATTCTTGCTGCTTTAAATAATTGTCAATTCTTGAGAACCATGCTCTTGGAGCTTGTTTAAGGCCATAGAGTTCCTTCTTAAGTTTGCAAATGTAATTTCTATTTTATGATAAGAGAAAACCTTCAGGATGCTCAACATAGACCTCTTCATCAAGTTCTCTATTAAGAAATGTAGATTTTACATCCATTTTATACACTCTAAAGTTCTTGTAGCCTGCAAAAGCTAAAAACATCATAATGGCTTCAAGTCTTTCCACAAGTGCAAAAGTTTCTTCAAATTCAACACCTTCTACTTGAGCATATCCCTTGCATACTAATATGGTATTTTTTCTTGTCACATGACCATGCTCATTGAACTTGTTTTTAAAAATCCATTTAGTTCCTATAACATTCATGCCCTTAGTTCTTGGGACAAGTTCCCAAGTTTTGTTCTTCTCTACTTGATCAAGTTGATCATTCATATCATTTATCCAATCCTCAATTTTGCAAGCTTCTTTAAATGTTTTGGGTTCTACTATCGAAAGTAGTGCTTGTTCTTCATCATAAAGTAATTTTCTTCTTGTCTTAACTCCTGAATCTTTGTCACCAATTATTTGATTTTCAGGATGATTCTTCTAAACTCACCTAGATGGTGTCTTTGTATATGATCTTGGAGAGTCTTCATTCTCATTTTCAAGTGATTCTTCTTTCTCTACTTTTTCTTCTTCTTCTTCTTCAAAAACGTCCTCTTCTTGTGAACTTTCATTTTCTTTTTCTTATCTTAGACATTTAATCTTGAGATTTGCTTTGTTTTCAATGAGTGCTTCGACGGCTTTGAACTTCATAAAGGATTCTTATTTTTCTTTAAGAGATGTCACCCAAGTCATCCTTGTATAATCATTGATTAATAACATAAAGTAATATTCACCTTGAAAGCTTTTAGTCCTTTTTGGTCCTCAAAGATAAGTGTGAATTATTTCTAATGGTTGAGAGGTTGTATGTTATTTGACCTTGAATATTTTTCTAGTTTGCTTCCCATGAAGGTAGTGTCTACAAACATGATTTGGTGGTTTTATGATCTTTGAAAAATTCCTTACAGCTCCCGTCTTACTAACGTTTACAATATTTCCAAAGCTCAAGTGCCCCATCCTTCTGTGCCATAGCAAACTTTCATCAATTTGACTCATATAACATTGTTCTTCATTTTCTAGAATATACACATTGCTTGGAGTTCTCACAGCAGTCCCAACAAGTTTTCCTGAATCTTTTCTTCTGATTTCACACTTCTTGGATTCGAATATACATATGTGTCCTTGATCACATGTTTGGATCACACTTAAAATATTAGGTTTTAAGTTCTTTACAAGAAAGACATTTCCAGCTTTCATTTTGTCTCTAAGAACCATTGTACCTTTCCCAATTATTTTAGAGGATAGATTACCTCCAAAAGTGACTTTTCCTTTTTTATTTATTTTCAGGCTTATAAACTTATTTGGGTCTCCTGTCATGTGTTTTGAGCATCCACTGTCCACATGCCATATTTTTTTTTTCAGTTGCACATAGATCTATTGAACATTTCACAACATCCTTCTTTTTCCAAGTCTTCCTCTCCTCATTACCTTGATATTTTGTCGTGTCATTCTCCATAGGAATTACTAGTTTACAATTTCTAGTGATGTGTCCTTGATTACCACATTTGTAACATTCTATCCTATCACTCTGTAGGGGAACAAAAGAATTTTAATTTTGTCCTTTTGAATTGATTCTAATAACTTCCTTCCTATAGACTGGGGATAGTGATGTAATGCATTTACCAATTGGAACCATTAGCTTACAATTTCTAGCTATATGTCCAAAATTGTTACAGGCATAACAATTTCCTAGAAAGGTGTTTCAAATTTTTGGTGAGGACTTATTGACTCATTTGAGTTGTGTGGGAATTGGCTTGCATGGGTTCTTGGAACTGGAAGATTCATTTTTCTTGGGGAAGTCCCCATTGTTGGGGGTCCAATAAAGTTAAATCTCTCTAAAGAATTTATCGTCTTCCTTCATTCTAATGGTTACTATACCCTAAACCACATTTCAAAGTCATCGTCTCACGTTGGATTTTTGCGGGGTTGGATATCATCTCAACAACTAGGGCCTAATGGTAGTTTGGGGATGGAATGGTCAGATTATATCATTGGTCTTCAAAAATTATTTATCACTCTTGATGATTCTTGTGATGTTCTAAAGTGAAGCTACAACAGATGTTCGAGGCAATTGACTACGCAGTTGTCTTATCAGTGTTTTTTCGAGGCGGTTGTGTTTGATCGGAAGTGTTGGCATGCGATATGGTCTTGGAAGGCACCATATAAAATATCTATATTCTATTGGTTTGCACTGGAAAACTACCTCTTATCCTGGGATTTTTAGGATTGATTAATCCTCCCTTTAACCACATAGTCTATTTGATCACTTTTCCTAGCTTAGGAGGACATTTTCACTTTACTAGAGTAATGGGGGAAATTCCCAAGAATCATCTATACTTTTGAACTTTGGTTCCAACAGGATTTTTGGTGCCATTAGTGCCAATCCCTACATTTTAGGAACCCTCTCGGAGCGCCACTAGTAGTCACCTTCAGTTGTATGTGGTAGGTAGTCATTCATGTTCATTTATGCTCCGCTTACCACTAGTTAGTTCATTACCAGTAACCCTAGCACCAGTTTGCATGATTTAAGGGAGTGTGGTACCTTTTGTTCACCTACCTCATCAGTTAAGTGATTGTGAACTGAATTAGTTATCTGGAGTTAAACTAGTGAGCTACAGTTGTGATTATTTCCACACTGAGTTAGCACCTCGGTCAGTTTGAGTTGGTGAATTCAAATATCATCCACAATGCTCGAATTCTCTTATTATATGACTATTGTATTATAGACATGTTAATGAATGTTGATGTAATGATATTTTGTGCAATACTTGTCTGATTTATGTGAATTTTCTTCCATGAATTCGTTGTTCGATTTACATTGATTTGTCAATTCCACTGGATCCTTCTTTTCAGATAGCTTTAATTCAGTCTTGTAGGTCTATGGTTCATGAAATTTAACATCATATATATCAGATCCTATGTTCAGGTCAGCAGCAAATATCACAAACCTCCATGCTTTCACCAGAGGCAGTTGAGTTTCCACATAATTCCTGAAATCATTGTATTTCTCCCTCTAGATTCATTCCAGAGAAGTCTGTCCAGGTGTGATGGACTCAGAAAAAGTGCTCATGTCGAGGTGGAGAGGTTTGAACTAACAATGTTTTCAAATTGAATTTTTTTTGTAGGTACATTCGTAGTTCTTGAAAAAATGTTAATCTGTATACCAGTGAAATGGAGAATTCATATTCTCTATCTCCCAGGATCCTTACACCCTTCAATTACATTGATTGGAGAGAAGATATGCAGATAGACTTGCACAATAAAGGTATGTATAGCATGACAATGGGAAGAGAATTCAAACCCTGACAGTACATTGACAAATGCAAGTTTTTCAATAATCTAGATGAATCCTTTGGCTTCATTTGCATCCACATCTCCAGGGAGTTGTTGTTCCACCTTGAGGGACTCAGAAATCTGAAGGAAGTATGGGACAATCATGAATCCTTGTTTGGAAAACAGGATGAGCTAAGAGGCCATATTCTGAAGAATGAGTTGATTGCACTCCATCCCAGCAACTTCGAGACAATTTAACAGTTCTTCTCGAAATACAAATCCCTAGTCTTGTAATGCAAACAATGTGGGATTGAGAAGAAGGATGACTAGCTTGTGCTCTCAATTCTGAGCAAGATTGGCTCAAAATTTTCATTCTTTGTATCTAATTTCCACTATGGAAGGTTATCCATCCCAAATTGGAAAATCCCATCTCTATATGCATTTGTAGAATTATTAATCCATGACCAAGACAAATTGATTCAGATGGGAGTGTTCAATTCCTCCAAGAATCAGGCCCTCTTAGCTGGGGAATCTAGGAATGCATAAGAAAAAGGGAAGAAAAGAGGAAAAGAGAAAAAAATGTTGATTCGAAGCCCAAGGAGAAGAAAAACCCTTCTGATGGAGGCTCGGGTTCTAAGAAGAACAAGAACAAGAAATTTGAGAAAGTTAAATGCTCCTACTGCATGAGAGGTTTTCATCCAAAAATTAAGTGTATGAAGAATACCATCGACCAACTATCTAAGCTCCTTGAACAAAAAAAAATTTCCCTCCTCAAGACACAAAGAAGTATGAAGCTAGAAACCAGACAGAAGAACATGAGAGGTTACATGCCTTGAAAGCAAGCTTCACTCAGTCAAAGGCCTATCTGATTGATTCAGGAGCATCCAACCATATGGTTGCTTCCAAATAATCCTTCACCTCTCTGGATATCTCTAGAGGAACTAGCATCAATATATGAGATGATTCTCATATCCTATATGTCGATAGAGGTTCCATTAAAATCAAGCATGGAGAGTTCCAAAATTTGCTCTATGTTCTCTCCTTGGAAACAAACTGGTTGTCTATATATCAGATGACACATACTGGCCCACTAAAGCGAGTATTATTTGGTCCTGACTCAGCGGAGATATAATATATCTAAACTAGGAATTATATAGCGAAGGGTGTTGTAATACATGCCTCCAATGCATATGCATTCTCACACTTTTTTCCATAAGCAGATCTAGTACAATCTCAGCTATCATTTGAAGCAGAAGAAGGTATAAACTCTCCTTCATTTTCATTTGCAGATAATGATTTATTGTCTAATGTTTCAAATTCCAAAGTTGAGGAATAAGATCAACATGATCTTGATATTGAGATTGAACCTCAAGAATATCTATATCCAAATCCAAAACGTATTTCCAAATAGAAGCCTAAATGGGCCCAAAATCTCATTAAATCAACTAAGAATGTTGCTAGGGATCCAGATGACAAAAGAAGAATGATGTCCCAGTATCATAATGAACATATTGCACACTCCCATTCGTATCCACTTCTCCCAGAGAGGTGTTTCATGATGATGGGATCAAATCCTCAATCATTCAAAGAGGATTTTCATGATCCAAGATGAAAAGAATCTATGGACGAGGAATTTTATTCGCTATAGGACAACAAAACCTAGGATCTTGTCACCTTTCCTCCTAGAAGGAATTTAGTCAATTGCCAATGGGTCTACAAGCCCAAGCTAGCATTTCATGGAACCACAACCAAGCACAAGGCTCGGTTGGTGGAAAAAGGATACTCACAAGTCCATGGGCTAGAATATAATGAGACATTTGCTCCAGTAGCAAGAATGGACTCCATTAGACTAGTCTTGGCAGTTGCAACTTCAAAGAGGTGGGAGGTACATCACATGGATGTGAAGAGTGCCTTGCTCCATGGTGACTTGAAAGAGGATGTTTATATGTTACAACATTAAGGGTACATTGAATACTCATCCTTAGTCTGCAAACTGAGGAAATATCTCTATGGGATCAAACAAGACCTAAGGGCATGGTATTCCAAGATGGATACCTTTCTCATGTCACAGAAATTTGAGAGATGCATATATGACTGCAATGTCTACATGCAGCAGAAAGTAGGCTCATTGTTGTTGATTTTCCTATATGTGGATGACTTTCTCATTGCTAGCAGCTATGTTGTTGTATTAATGAATCAATGGTCACCATAAACCACTTATTTCTTTGAAGAATTAGTATTAATCAATCACAAGTCACCATAAATGAAATACTTACACTTAGATTCAGGATTCAGTAAACAAATACAATGCATTGAATTCTGGGGTATATTCACAAATTTGATTCAAGTTCAAAATTTTGGAAAGGATTGTTCTATAAAAATTTCGAATATTATTTTAGCTATATAAAATCTTTAGATTATTGATCATGCCTTACCTTGTATTTTTATTGATATTTTTTTAGTTTCTCTTGTACTTGTAAGTGTAATGAATTTCCTGGAATTTAGTGCATCACTGGGGATTTCTTCCATAACATACTACAAATGTAATATCTCAATAAAAGATGATGGTGCTTAGGATCCCAAAGATCGTTTTATGCTTTTCTAACAAGCCATTAGAGCACACAACTTACTAAACCTATTGACTACCACATACAAGTAGTCATGATCTTCTCTTGTCCTAAACAAACCCCCCACAAAGTTTATAAATATGCTTCCCCATGGCCTTATAGAGAAATCTATGTTGGAGATAGTAATATAAAATGTTGGAAATCTCATCCATTTAAAATGTCTTTCTTATTGTAGTTGCATCTTAATTTGAGTATGAAAATATTTCATAGGATTGTGATTAGTATAGTAGTGCTTCCACTTCTTCATTGTTGTAATGCTCTAGTTTTTTACCCTTAGGTTGTATTGTTTTAAGTAATGATTTTTACCTCTATGTTCTATTGTATTAAGTAATGGCATGGTTTTTTTGGTGGTTAATTTATGGTGACCTCATGATATAAATATTTAAAATCCCTTGCAAATAATCTAGTATGGATCCCACACTCTTTCCATGCTATAAGGAACTAGTATTCCATCTATGCACTGCACTTATATTTCTGATTATGGTATAACTTTTATAGTTCCATGAGAATTGAATGAGCTTAAGGCCAATAAGAACATAAGATAAGCTAGGGAATTTGTTGCTATTATGAGATTCAATGAATTGGCTTTACATGGAAGAACCATGGTTGCAATTCCCATCTAAACTCCTACAATGAACCAATGTTCCCTCTCTCCATTGCATTCATCATCTTGTTTATGGTCTAGATTTTATAATTGAATGGTTTATGATTTGTGAAACCTCCACAAGAATTGAATGAGCTTTAGGATAATAAGAGCATATGGTACGTTGTGTAATTTGTTTCTATTATGAGATTAAATGAGTTGGTTCCACCTGGAATAATCATGGTTGCAATCTCAATAGAAACTAGAGCATTCTACAAACCAACAAACATGTGCATATGTTAATAATTAACCATATTTGAGGTAATGTCTATTGTTCTAGGTTCATATAGTTCAATCATTGGATCATATTCTTTATTCCTACATTCTAGCAGGAAAATTTGACCTTTTTGTTGTTTAGTTGAGAGAACTATATAAATTACAATGTAAATTACAACAAACTCCTATGGTTGGGCAATGAATCTCTCCTAATATATCAGTGTGGTGGAAATTTCACTTAGTAAAGAAGTGTTTGTCTTTTTCCATTCATGAAATGTCCATGTTTTCATTTATGTTATTGATTCGATGACTTTAGTGGAGATATGTGAATTCTACTAATGGAATAATATATTGGATTGAAATTTGTGTTATTGTATATGTAAATGGAATCTCATGGAGTATTCTTCTATATTATGTGTCGTTAATTCTATTTCATGCATTTATTCTTTTATTCAAGAATTTAGTTATGATTTTTTTTGTGCACAAGCATGCTTATGGATTTAAATGGGTTTTTCTCATTATTGTTTTATGCTTTTCTAACAAGCCACTAAAGCACACAACTTACTAAAAATATTGACTACCACATACATGTAGTCATGCTCTCCTCTTGTCTTAAACAACCCCCCCACAAAGTTTGTAAATATGCTTCTCTATGGCCTTATAGAGAAAACTATCTTGGAGATGGTAATAAGGTAGCATGTTGGAAATATCATCCATTTAAAATGTCTTTCTTATTGGAGCTTAATTTGAGTATGTAAATATTGCACATGATTGTGATTAGTATGTTTAATGGTATCTTAACCAAATAATTAGTAGTGCTTTCACTTCTTCATTGGAGATGGTAATAAGGTATAAGCATGTCGACAGTCTCATCTATTTAAAATGTCTGGCTTGTTGGAGCTTAATTTGAATATGGAAATATTGCATGAGGATTGTGATTAGTAAGTGTTTCCACTTTGTCATTGGAGATGGTAATAAGCTAGTATGTTTGCAATCTTGTCCATTTAAAATTCCTTTCATTTTGGAGCATAATTTGATGATGAAAATATTGCAAAGGATTGTGATTAGTATGTTTAATCGAACCTTAACCTAATAAATAGTGATTCCACTTCTTCATTGTTGTAATGCTCTACTTTTTTAGCCCTGGGTTGTGCTGTATTAAGTAATGGTGTGGTTTTTTGAATGGGTATCAAACCAAGTGGGTTAACTTATAGTGTCCTCATAATGTAAATATGCAAAATCCATTGTAAATACTTTTAGTATGGATCCAAGGAAAATCCCTAGATTGAGGTACTTGTGTTGCGTCCATGGATACAACTCCAATTTGGCATCCAACTTCCCATATAATGAATTCCATAACATACTAGAAAATTTAGTATCACAATCAAAGAGGATGGTCCTTAGGACCCTAAAGTGCACTTAGATCTCTCAAACAACAAACTCGTTGCTTATTATCCTTATTTTTTTCTAACAAGCCACTAGAACATGCATCTTACTAAGCCTATTCACTACCACATACATGTAGTCACAAATATTGTAAGTATACTTCTGCGTGGGCTTATAGGAAATAGTAAATGGATTGTATAGTCCTACTTCCTATTGATAGGATTGTTGTGTAAAAAACAATACATGAGATCTAATAAAATTAACTAATTTTCATCAATCTTGGATAAATAGACAGACTTTCCTCACGGGGTATTCACTCAGTGAAACTATGTCATAGCACCTTTGTTCACGGGATATTAAAGAATACCTTGTTCGTCGGATTTTCTGAATGAGGCCAACTAAGGAAAACTAACCCACACAAGATGCTTACTGCATCCCCTGCTATGTTTCGTATGGCTAAGTTTCACAAGTTGTGGTCCTGCTACCATCTAAGTTTCACTCTCTTAAGGAGAGTGCTACCACTTAAACTTAGAAAAAATGTGTTATAAACTAATTAACAAATATAAAAGGTAAACTAAACTCTAATGAAATTACTAATTTAAAACTATCTATTAGCTACAGGCTATGTTAATCTATTTAAGATAAAATTTCTATTTAACAACTGCTAAATCAAAATTAACTATTTATATCTAATCTATGTTCTTCTCTATAAAAGATGGTCTTTGTTTTGGCTTTTAAAATATTTTATCAAAAACTCCTTAATAAAGATGAAATATAACTAATTGTAATTCAAACTCTATTTAACAGCTTCTAAATGAAAAATAGAAAATTTATGTTATAAACTGAACATTAATTTATTCTAATAATTTCTATCTTGACCAAGAGAAGCTATTAGCTATATTAATTTTCTATGGAAATATAAAAACAAAAAGTCAAATAATACAATTATCAAAATTAATATTATAAATAAATTTCAATTAATAAAAAAATTTATAATTAAAAAATAATAAATAAATATAATTATTTATTATTGAGTAACATAAAATATCAAAAAACCATTCACATTTTACATTTAAATATTTGAAATTAAAAATAATTAACTACTCTACCTTGTTATTATGTAACCAAATATTTTAGAAGTATAATATATTTCAAAAACAATCTTAAATAATATATATAATCCCAATCCATTATAATCTTAGATATTATATATAATAATATATTATAATCTTTGATGGTGGGTTGAACTGACGACTAATGTGGCAAGATTCCAGGATCTGGTACACTATCAACGTGACGTTTCATGAAACTTCTCCAATGCTTTTGCGAGCTTGAAACCCACACAAATTTTCAAAAAAAAATCAACTAAACGTTCCCTTTTATGACAAACTTATTCCATTTTCATTTTTGCCATATGAAAATCTAAAATTATTCAAACCTTCTCTCAAAAGTTCTTGAAAAGTCGTGGATGCATATTTGAATAAATGGATGATATTACTTTAAATGAGGTTTTGATCAATATATCATGATTTGATAATAAAGAACTTTACAAAAAGGTAATTCAACTTATAAAAAAATATATTAACGTCTTAACCCTTTTTCAACAAGTTAACTTTGCTTCAATATGAATAATTATATTAAAATATATAATAATAAAAAAGCATATTAAAGTTTGAAAAATATCCTCATTTATTTTATAGTCAACCTAATATGAAATAATATTGTATCATTTTTAAAATAAACCAGAGTATGCAATTAACTTGATTCAAGTTTAAATAAGGATATGTAATTATTATGAAGCAACCGAAAAATAAGAGGACACATTAATCAAATTAGTATATCTTTATGTCACGAAAGCCAAGCCAAGCCAAAATAGATGCATAAAAAAGATCTAGTAAAGAAAACTAACTAACTGCAATCTTCAACCAAACAAAAAGAAGATAGGGGGCACTTTATTTCCCAAAATCAAGGGGAGTTGTTGGGGTGCCAACAAGATCATGTAAAATGATGAAGTTAAAACCATAGAAGCAAATTTGACTTAGTGCAAAATGAGATTAGCTAGTTGTCAATTTAATGAAATATGGACTGAAATTGTATTATTACTAAACAAATATAATCAAAAGTTAATATATATGAAGAAAAATTGATTATTTAGTAAGTAGATTTAACAGTTGTTAAATGGATTATCAATGAGACCTCAACAGTCATGAAATTGAAATGCTTGTGATGATTTTTATCTAAGTAATTGATGTTTTCATAGATTTTAAAGACACTCTTTAATAGTTTTCTCAATAGCTTATTAAAGATAGAAGTTTACCTCAAATTTTATTGACTAAAAACAAGATAAAAAGCGAGAAGATCGTTGCATGTCAACATACCCCTAATTTCACTAGATATTGATAAATTCCTACCAAAATCCTTCTGTTGAGACCCCCTCCCAATACATATTTACAATAAAAAAGAAAAACGTTTTTACAAGATATTCCTTATTTTTATAAAATATCCATTTTTATACCCTTCAATACCTATAACCCCCCCATACCATACTTCCCACCCCTCCCCCAATACCTACAATATATTGACCACATTTTTCATAATTAAAAAATACCCCTTTATGAATGAACGTGATAAGATATCTGTAAAAAAGGTGAATCACCTGTGACTTCCCTACTTCTTATTGTTAATAGGCTTGTTGTGTAAAACACAATACACAATCTATGATAAACCTAACAAAATTCTCATGCATCTTGGATGAATAGACATACCTTTACAAGTGGTTGTACTATTCCCAATAATGAAAACTAGAACCATCATGGACGTATAAGCCTCCCTTATTAGTTGTAGGGTTTCTTCCTTTAGACACACAAATTTCTTAACATGTAGAGAGATCTATCTCAAATATGGTAATCAACCTTATTGTCTTTTTTTATTCATTTCTCATAACCTTATAGCTATTGATACACCCCTTTGAATTCATTGTAATCAACATACTCTTCCTTGTATGCTTCACGGTTGAATGGATCCATGGGCATAATGGATTTCAGAGCTACGATTTTGTATGTTTGCAATGTATGCAATATATATTGGCATATTTACCTAATAAGTAGTGCTTCCACTTCTTCATTGTTGCAATATTATAGTTTTTAACCCCTAGGTTTTATTATATTAAGTCAA
>LPNX010268647.1:167016-206653 GCA_001517045.1 Pseudotsuga menziesii | reverse complement strand
TTTATACTAGTACTATTCATTTCAATTTTAATTATTGCATTTGTTTGGATTAATTTCTTATATCATACATGAATCTATTGTAATATTTAATCATCCATATGTTTAGTTACCAATGTATCATTTCACATGTAACATTTGACAATAACATTGAAGAATGCAATAGACTAAAAAAGTCTATTTTATTATATATCAATAAGAATTCCTTTGTCATACAAAATATGACAACATAGAGATAACAATAATAAAAATGTCAACATGCATGTAATTGTTACACTTATTGGTAACCTATTCTTTTTCAATTCAGACACTATGTCCAATACATTATTATACAAATTGTCTGATTTTCAAAATATACAACAAGCCCCAACAACTTGCATTGACATCAAATTTAAATATGGATCATCTTTCTTCGTTGGAACCATTATCGATGCTCTAACCACTTGCATCAATTGCTTTATTTAGACGAATGTTGTGTTACTTGGCCCCACTGTTTTCCTCTTATTCAACTTTTATTGAAGTGCACTGAGAGTATGTACATTACCGAGAATAATGAAAAATAAAATAGACTCCATGAATGTAACATCAAAAGCACCGTACCATAGAAATAATTGAGTCATGAATGATACACATTTTTTCAAAACCAAATCTCATGCTTTCTATTAACAAGTCTTTTGTTGGCTCCACTCCATACTTTGTTTCTTGCAAGTTTTATGCCCCGTAACAAATCATAGATTTAATGTAAAGGATTTTTTTGTTTTATTAATTAAAAGATGAGATAAGTAAAACAATATAGATACTTACAAAATCCATAATTAATTTTTGATATGCCAACATACACTCACAACCCTTTCTTAACCCAATGTCAATCAATTCTTTTGATGGCTCTTTGTATGTTAACACTTGTTTGAAGACATCCAAGGATTGACAGTAAAAAAAAATGTAAATATACAAATCACAATCACTATGAAATCTTAATTTCTTATAAAGAAATCGCAAATACTCACAAACTTTGCTATCAAGAGCTTTTTTCCTTGTTGTCATGTCTTATGTGCTGACTGGGTTCCATTTTGTTTTCTATTCTGCAACAAAACAATTGAAAATGAATATTTAATGTTGAATTAATTAATGAGATGTACATAATTCTAAAAATCAATGATTTCATACATTTGAAGCACGTTGTTGTTGAGATGGTTTCTCCTGCAGTGGAATTATGTCCAATTCCTTCATCATCTCCTTGTACACTTTTTTTGACATCCCTACTGGCATATTTCACATATCACCTCATTTATCCTTTGGGATTATCACAATATTCCTAGAAATGTAAAATGACATTAAACCATTTTTATATTGATATGAAAAATAAATGTAGCATAATTAAAATTATTGAATTAATGATGTTTTGTAGTAGTGATACATATATATTCTACCTAAACATGTTTAGGAATATTACTTTTTCAACGATTCTTTTTCGGTGGTGTATGTTTTTGCTATTGCAAGTCTGACATGTCTCAATGACCATTGCTTTGGGAATGCCTCTTCTAGTTTACACATGACTTGGTTTTTCAAATCATTTGATTGGTTTCTATATTGTATGTGAAAAGTACGTATATATGTTCTTTCCACTATATCCCTCATAGTATTATAAATTTATTTTCCCCTTCTATTAACTTGTAGCACGACTCTAGATGAGCTAAGGATCAATTGATCATCATTTGTATCTTCCATACTACTTTTTTCTTATAATGACATTGACTTTTGTTGCTTTTGAGTCCCTTCATAACATTCAACATATGTGAATTAGATTATTTGAAACATATTAGTGAATATTCTTAAATACATTATTACGCAAATTTGAAGAAATAATTCAGGTTAACTTCTTTTTTATTCACCCGACTCACCCCTATGTAACTTTTCCATCAACGTTTTACGCTCTTCTGGACTTAGATTGGTAAAAATATTATTGAGCTTCCTCATTTTTTGGCTATGCATGTCATGCATTAACCAATACACATAATTCAAATAAATAATTCAAACAAATTGATTTAAATACATAAATTAATAAAACCACTTTCCTTTTTTGTAATTTTGGATGTGCTTCCATTATGTTGACTAAAGTTGTTTTTTATTGAACTCATACCATGCATTTTATATCAATAAACAACCTAGACCATAATTTAAATATAAAAGCTATCAATATATTATACAAAAAAATTACAGACCTTCAAAATAGAAAACACATTTGATATTGGTGTGCTTTGAAAAATAAAATTATGTGGTGTGCTTATGTACATAACTGC
This sequence comes from Pseudotsuga menziesii, assembly GCA_001517045.1. Classification (NCBI taxonomy): domain Eukaryota; kingdom Viridiplantae; phylum Streptophyta; class Pinopsida; order Pinales; family Pinaceae; genus Pseudotsuga; species Pseudotsuga menziesii. Next base: position 204,356 of record LPNX010268647.1, on the reverse strand, counting down.
ACCAATGTGTTATATCAACACAGGTGCACTGTAAATGACTAAAAATTATTTACCATTTTATGAAAATAAAAAATGGTGCATTCCTGCCAGTATCAGTGTTATATTCGTATAAACCCACCGCTAACAAAGAATCAAAAAAATGAAAAACATTTTTTGCATTTTTATAAAATAAAACATTATTTGCCACATGTCATTACCGATGTGCTTTCTCAAAACTTGAATCTGTGCATTCCTGTAATACAAACACACTGATTTTGAAGCATGCATTTTTTTATTGAAAATTTAAAAAAAAAAACTTAACAAGGTCGATATGGTTACAGATTTGATCAACAAAGTGCCCCCGTCTCTCCCTACTCTTTCTATCTATAATCACAAGCTCAAAAAATTTAGAATCCATAAAAGCAAAAATTGTAATTGTTTATAACAATAGAGGGCTTTAAACCACAATGTAAAATTTTGTAGCCACATAAAACAAAAAGAAGTAGCAAGAAAATAAGGGTTGCAACATTGAAGGTAAGTATGTAGTTTTTTTCTAAATCTAGTTAAACTCTAAATAAGATGATAATATCAACAGTAATATTTAGACACTTGAAATTTTACTATGTAGGGTTTTGTTTGATTCATCATACCTAACAAATTTGGATCCTCAGAATAATCCAGTTGCTCCAAACTCCTTCCACATAAATCTCTCTTCCAAAGTTGTCCCCTGAAATTTTCAGCAAAAGAATGAATTAATGTTTAGGTTTTTTTCTTTTAAACACTATTTAGAATTACTTTTTAAACTTAAAATTGTCGTCATATTTTCAATATAGGGAAAAAATAGCTTCATGGATTTTTATTTTTTTTCAGCATTTTGGTGTGCTTGTGTTCATGTTGCACTAGTGCATCAATATCTGCAACATACCAGATCTTCAACAACTTTTTAAAAAGTCGCATGCCATTGTGTGTGTGTATAATTAAGACACCACGATGTGCGTATGTTTATGAAACGCATCGACATGAAAAATGGTGTAAAATTAATGTATAAATATCCTCTACCAAATGTAGCACACATTTTATATTGTGAGGGATTTTGCAGAGGTTCTTCCACGGTGCGTTTATCGTTGTTAAGCACCGGTGCATTTTTTCTATGTAAGAACACCATTGCATGTATATTTCAATATACTGATTTAATTGGTAAATCCTGTAATTTTGTGTGTCTACTTAAAACTATATATCCATCTCAAATGTTCGTATAGTAATCAACCACACCAAAACTATATGTGTGTGTGTGTGCGTGTGTGTCTGTGTGTGTGTGTTTCTTAAACTCACCTTATTCTTAACAATTGGTTTCCAAACTATATTGGAAGTTAGATTATAATATATTTCTTGAAATTTTTTTAGGAGTATAGAGACATATATTGATTGTTGATTTGCCTCAAATGTAGATAGAAAAGTTTGTAGTATCAAATGACCAATTATTCATATTCCATCTCATTCTATCATGTTCAAAGTTCAACGGGTTATCTCTTTTCATCCCCAGTAAGTTTAGGTTTTATTTATATTTTGATTATTTATTTGAATTTATGTTACTTATCCATGTGGATATGACTATCAATGTATTCTTTATTTCAAGATCCTGATTAAGGTTTGATTTCATATGCACAAAATATTTGACCAGTTTCAAAATGTTGTAAGCTCTCATAAGGAGCAAGATACCGCAAGCAATTCATAGATGAAAATAGACAAGCGATTTACCCCGCCAATTGTAATATGCCATCTTCAAGCCACAATGTTGGATCATTGATGCATGAGCTAGAACTCTTTTATGACACCCGAGTAGTTGGTGGTTGTTCAAAATATCAAGGTTTGAAGGATAACCCTTGGTGTGTCACATTCACCTATTCAACATACTCTTCTTTGTATGCTTCACGGTTGAATGGATCCATGGGCATAATGGATTTTAGTGCTACGATTTTGTTTGTTTGCAATGTATGCAATATATATTGGCATATTTACCTAATAAGTAATTCTTCCACTTCTTCATTGTTGCAATATTATAGTTTTTAACCCCTAGGTTTTATTATATTAAGTCAGGAACACATTTTAATGATGTGGTTTATCGGATGGGTATCAAGCTAGATGGGATAAGTTATAATACCTCATGATGTAAAATGTAAAATTACTTGTAAATACTCCTAGTATGAATCCCAAGGAAATGCCTTATATTTTAGTGCTTGTGTTGTCCCTAATATACCACCATGTAAATATGTTAACATGGTGGAATTTAAAGTTATGTGTAAAACAAAAGGGAACATGAAATCTAATATAAACTTTCAAAAGAATTTATAGGGATAAATAGGGACTATTAATGAACAAGAGTGAAATGAAGGGCTCCATGGGAATACAATAACTTTCTCATTTAAATATTCTCAATCTTCAACTTGAGGTGTCGCAAGGTAAATACATGGCCCCTTTTGAAGGCGCATGGTCTCATGAAAAAGGAAGGATATGGGCCATGGATTTGTTTCATAATTTTATTTTCTTGCGCACTCTTGATATGCTACAAGGAACTAGTATTCCGGCTCTCCATTGCATTCATCATCTTTATTATGGTCCAGATTTTATAATTCCAAGGTTTCCTTCATGAAACCTCCACAAGAATTGAATGAGATTTAGGCTAATGATAACATATGGTAATGTGTTCCTATTATGAGAGTAAATGAGTTGGTTCTACATGGAAGAACCATGGTTGGAATGTCCATAGAGACTAGAACATTCTACAAACCTACATTCATGTGCATATGCCAAGAATTAATTATAATTGAGATAATGGTCTACTACTCTATGTTACTATAGTTTAATCATTGAATTATATTCTTCATGCCTACATTGGAGTGGTAGAAGGGATATATTTCACGAGTGACTGATTATGAGATAAGGGAAAGTTTGAACTTTTTGTTGTTTGGTTGAGAGAAAGAAGATGATGATTGTTTGTATCATGGGTGAGATGTTGAAATGATTTCTATTCAAAGATATGGTGGTGGGTGTCTTGGTATGATTATTGACACCTTGGTTGGGTTGAGTGAAATTAGAGTGACATAGGTATTTGTTCACCATAGTATTCTCATATCCTAACATTGCACTGGAATTTACAGTGAATCTGTATGGTTCGGCAATGAATCTCTCCTCATGAATCAGTTTGGTGGAAAATTCACTTAGTAAATAAGTGTTTATATTTATCCCTTAATGAAATGCCTTGTTTTCATTTATGTTATTGATTCCATGTATTTAGTGAACATATGTTAATTCTAGTAATGGAATAAATATATTGGATGGAAATATGTGTTATTATATATGAAAATGGAATCTCATGGAGTGTTATTCTATATTATGCATTAATTCTATTTCATATACTTATTTTTTAATTCATGAATTTTGTATAAGAATTTAGTTATGATTTTTTATGCATAATCATGCTTAATGGTTTATATTGTTTTCTCTTATTGTTTCTTTTGTTGGGGAACATCTTCACCTTGAACCATAGAATGGAAAATAAAATAGTAGAAGGGAACAAAATTCCAAGAAGAGATATGGTGTTTAAACAAATCATTATAACACTTAATCATAGTGCCTTATGTTCAAAACATCGCAATGCATTATTACAAGTCAATTCAATTCAATATCAACAAAACTCATAGGGTTGTTATTTTATAGTCTCCATATCTAATGAAATCCCTTGAAGTAAGGGATATCTGGTCCACAAATAGGAGTCGTTAGATCTAACCATTTCCTCAAAATCCGTAACATCCCATAATTTAGTCGGTTGTAGTAGTTGAGTTAACCATGGCAGTGTCAACCATGTAGTCGAGCCTTCGACTCTTCCAGTCGATCCTCCATTTGACAGCTTTTCTAGAAAATCGTTGTTTATCGTCTGACTATCTCCAAATGATCTAGGAGAGTGATGAACATGCATTATTAACCTTAGGTTTTAACACCCCTCATCAACACAAGGATCTATAGATTAAAGAGATATAATTACATTCTCTAAACACCCCTCATAATTATAGCTACGTAAAGCCCAAGCATAGCCCGAAGTTCAACAAACTTATCTTATCGTAAAGGATTAGTAAATATATCGGTGATCTAGTCATCTTTGTTATAATAAACAAATGAGACAACATTGTCCTACACCAACTGTCTCAAATAATGAAGAAGAAGTTCAATGTGTTTCATCTTGTTGTGAGAAACATGATTATTAACAACATGTATTGTACTATGATTGTAACAATAAATAACATGTATTGTACTACGATACTCACCTTTTTTAGTTGAAACAAAGACTACCTTATGTTTCTTGCACGACCAAACCAAGGGTATAGAAATAAGTCAAAATAGATAGCCAGAAGTGGACTTATGGTTGTCAATTTATAATTCCATGTATTTTAATCTCCCTAACATATGTAAAATGTTGTAATGGTTTATTATTGTGGAACTAGGTACCAAGACAGAATCTTTAAGGACTGAGACACATTATTATTATTTTTGTAAATAATTAATTAATAAAAATAACTAGCACACAGAGAACCACAAAAGAGTATGGGAGGCCTTGATCCATAGTGTGAGGGAGAATGGGGACATTCCTAGCACTTTAGAAATTGTTGGACTATGTTTTCTTATCCTAGTCTGTAATTATGGTTTATATAAAATATTCATTGATGGTCACCCAAACATTGTACAACAAACCCAGCATTTGATTATTTTTACCTTTAGAGTTATTTTTACACCTTATGCTTAGCTTGATGGGTTCCACTTGAGAAATTTTTCCCTTTAGTTGTTTTGTAACTCCTTTTTGGGAGGTTACACATGGTTTTGTAACCCCCAATTGCACAAAGGTTCCCTCACTATATATTTTTAGCCAATGCATGTGAGAAGTGTAACTCCTCCTTCATTATAACTCCATTTTCTATTTCAAGAAGATTCCTTAGTTTGTCAACTCCTCGCCTCACGAATTTGAATTCCTCTTCATGGATGAGGTGTCCCCACATGGGTTGGAGTTGGTTTGGGTGGTTTGGATTCACCCTTGTTGAATTCATGTTACTTGGGTAGAATTAGAGTTAGCTTCTAGTGGTTGAGTTAACCCTCTTCGGTTGACTCAAGTTGGATTACCTTGGTGTTATCGCAGAAATATCGCACAAATGCGACATTTCCACAATTTGACGAGTAAAGCATCATCATATACAACATGCATCCAACCGACAACATCTTCACAAGATCCAAAAAGTAACATGAGTCCAAAAATGCCCAAGAGTAGTCAAAATACAATGCCTCACAGCGAATGGTCTATTTATAGGGTCTATTTTTAGCCAGTGCATGTGAGAAGTCACTACAAGGAAAAGAGCCTATAGTGGAGGCTTTTCAAATTACAAGATTGGAAAAAAAGTAAAAAAAACCTCTGCTACAACCTCCACCAACGGTAGTGGATGTTTCAACAGAGGTTATTACGGATATATTTTATAATTAAAAAAAACTTGGCAGCCTGATGTTTTTTTACCTGTGCGCTTTATTTAAATTATGCACATCGGTGTGTTATATATGTACCAAAATGCACCGGTGTTGTACAATGTAAAATATATGCACTGGTGCACTCAAGCAAAACATGTACCTGAAAGAACCAAACTTCAACACTGCATTGGTGCTTTTGTATATATTATACACACTGGGAATTACGTACAACACAAATGCACCGATGTGATATGTTACATCCTACACACCGATGCGATATGTTACATCATGTACATCGAATATTTTTTAATATTTTTAAACTTTACAGTTTCTATCTATTTATATAAGCACACAAGTGCATTTCATTGTCAAGCGCACCAGTGCATTTAAACAAATCGAATGCATTTGGGTGCTTAAGAACAAAACAAGCATCAATTCGTATAATCTTTCATAGTTATCAATGTGCATAAACCACTGGCATGCACTGGTGCAAAAACAAATGAAAATGCAGTGGAGAATCCATCTAGCGTGTGGGCATTGTTATTTTAAAGTTTAGCAGTGCATTTAATTTACATAAGCGTACCAGTGTGNTTTATACTAGTACTATTCATTTCAATTTTAATTATTGCATTTGTTTGGATTAATTTCTTATATCATACATGAATCTATTGTAATATTTAATCATCCATACGTTTAATTACCAATGCATTGTTTCACATGTAACATTTGACAATAACATTGAAGAATGCAATAGAATAAAAAAATGTATTTTATTATATATCAATAAGAATGCCTTTGTCATACAAAATATGACAACATAGAGATAACAATAATAAAAATGTCAACATGCATGTAAGTGTTACACTTATTGGTAACCTATTATTTTTCAATTCAGACACTATGTCCAATACATTATTATACAAAATGTCTGATTTTCAAAATATACAACAAGCCACAATAACTTGCATTGACATCAAAATTAAATATGGATCATCTTTCTTCGTTGGAACCGTTATCGGTGCTCAAACCACTTACATCAATTGGTTTATTTGGACGAATGCTTTGTTTCTTGGCCCCATTGTTTTCCTCTTATTCAACTTTTATTGAAGTGCACTAAGTGTATGTACATTACCGAGAATAATGAAAAATAAATTAGACTCCATGAATGTAACATCAAAAGTAGCGTACCATAGAAGTAATCGAGTCATGAATGATACACATTTTTTCAAAACCAAATCTCATGCCTTCTATTAACAAGTCTTTTGTTGGCTCCACTCCGTACTTTGTGTCTTGCAAGTTTTATGCCCTGTAACAAATCATAGATTTAATGTAAAGGATTTTGTTGTTTTATTAATTAAAAGATGAGATAAGTAAAACAATATAGATACTTACAAAATCCATAATTAATTTTTGATATGCCAACATACACTCACAACCCTTGCTTAACCCAATGTCAATCAATTCTTTTGATGGCTCTTTGTATGTTAACACTTGTTTGAAGACATCCAAGGATTTCTAGTGAAAAAAAATGTAAATATACAAATCACTATGAAATCTTAATTTCTTATAAGTAAATATCAAATACTCACAAACTTTGCTATCAATACATTTTCTCCTTGTTGTCATGTCTTGTGTGTTGACTGGGTTCTATTTTGTTTTCTATTCTGCAACAAAACAGTTGAAAATGAATATTTAATGTTGAATTAATTAATGAGATATACATAATTCTAAAAATCAATGATTTCATACATTTGAAGCACGTTGTTGTTGAGATGGTTTCTCCTGCGGTGGAATTATGTCCAATTCCTTCATCATCTCCTTGTACACTTTTTTCGAAATACCTACTAGCATACTTCACATATCACCTTGTTCATCCTTTGGGATTATCATAATCTTCCTAGAAATGTAAAATGACATTAAACCATTTTTCTGTTGATATGAAAAATAAATATAGCATAATTAAAATTATTGAAGGAATGACATTTTGTAGTAGTTATACATATATATTCTACATAAACATGTTTAGGAATATTACTTTTTCAACGATTCTTTTTCGTTGGTGTATGTTTTTGCTATTGCAAGTCTGACATGTCTCAATGACCATTGCTTTGGGAATGCCTCTTATAGTTTACACATGACTTGGTTTTTCAAATCATTTGATTGGTTTCTATATTGTATGTCAAAAGTACGTATATATGTTCTTTCCACTATATCCCTCATAGTATTATAAATTTCTTTTCCCTTTCTATTAACTTGAGCACGACTCTAAATGATCTAAGGATCAATTGATCATCATTTGTTTCTTCCATACTATTTTTTTCTTATAATGGCATTAATGTTTGTTGCTTTTGAGTCCCTGCATAACATTCAACATATGTGAATTAGATTATTTGAAACATATTAGAGAATATTCTTAAATACATTATTACGCAAATTTGAAGAAATAATTCATGTTAACTTCTTTTTTATTCACCCGATTCACCCCTATGTAACTTTTTCATCAACGTTTTACGCTCTTCTGGACTTAGATTGGTAAAACTATTATCGAGCTTCCTCATTTTTTGGCTATGCATGTCATGCATTAACCAATACACATAATTCAATAAAATAATTCAAACAAATTGATTTAAAAACATAAATTAATAAAACCACTTTCCCTTTTTGTAATTTTGGATGTGCTTTCATTATGTTGACTAAAGTTGTTGTTTATTGAACTCATACCATGCATTTTATATCAATAAACAACCTGGACCATAATTTAAATATAAAATCTATCAATATATTATACAAAATAATTAGAGACCTTCAAAATAGAAAACACATTTGATATTGGTTTGCTTTGAAAAATAAAATTATGTGGTGTACTTATGTACATAACCGCACCAATGTGTTATATCAACACAGGTGCACTGTAAATGACTAAAAATTATTTACCATTTTATGAAAATAAAAAAATGGTGCATTCCTTCCATTATCAGTGTTATATTCATATAAACCCACCACTAACAAAGAATCGAAAAATTGAAAAACATTTTTTGCATTTTTATAAAATAACACATTATTTGCCACATGTCATTACTGATGCACTTTCTCAAAACCTGAATTTGTGCATTCCTATAATACAAACACACTGATTTTGAAGCATGCATTTTTTATTGAAAATTAAAAAAAAACTTAACAAGGCCGACATGGTTACAGATTTGATCAAAAAAGTGCCCCCATCTCTCCCTACGCTTTCTATCTATAATCACAAGCTCAAAAAATTTAAAATCCATAAAAGTAGAAATTGTAATTGTTTATAACAATAGAGGGCTTTAAACCACAATGTAAAATTTTGTAGCCACATAAAACAAAAACAAGTAGCAAGAAAATAAGGGTTGCAACATTGAAGGTAAGTATGTAGTTTTTTTTTCTAAATCTAGTTAAACTCTAAATAAGACGATAATATCAACAGTAATATTTAGATAGCTGAAATTTTTAACATGTAGGGTTTTGTTTGATTCATCATACCTAACAAATTTGGATCCTCTGAATAATGCATTTGCTCCAAACTCCTTCCACATAAGTCTCTCTTCCAAATTTGTCCCTAGAAATTTTCAGCAAAAGAATGAATTAATGTTTAGGATTTTTTCTTTTAAACACTATTTAGAATTACTTTTCAAACTTAAAATTGTCGTCATTTTTTCAATTTAGGGAAAAAATAGCTTCAGGGATTTTTTTTTGGCATTTTGGTGCACTTGTGTTCATGTTTCACTAGTGCATCAATATATGCAACACACCAGATCTTCAACAACTTTTTTAAAAGTCACATGCCACTGTTTGTGTGTATAATTAATACACCATGGTGCGCTTATGTTTATGAAATGCATCGACATGAAAAATGGTGTAAAATTAATGTATAAATATCCTCTACCAAATGTAGCACACATTTTCTACTGTGAGGGATTTTCCAGAGGTTCTTCCATGGTACATTTATCATTGTTAAGAACCGATGCATTTTGTCTATGTAAGAACACCATTGCATGTATATTTGAATAGACTGATTTAATTGGTAAATACTCTAGTTTTGTGTGTCTACTTAAAACTATATATCCATCTCAAATGTTCTTATAGTATTCAACCACACCAAAAATCTGTGTGTGTGTGTGTGTGTGTTTGTTTCTTACACTCACCTTATTCTTACTAATTGGTTTCCAAACTATATTGGAAGTTATATTATAATGTATTTCTTGAAATGTTTTTAGGAGTATAGAGACATATATTGATTGTTGATTTGCCTCAAATGCAAACAGAAAAGTTTGTAGTATCAAATAACCAATTATTCATATTCCATCTCATTCTATCATGTTCAAAGTTCGACGGGTTCTCCCTTTCCATCCCTAGTAAGTTCAGGTTTTACTTATATTTTGACTATTTATTTGAATTTATGTTACTTATCCATGTGGATATGACTATCAATGTATTCTTTATTTCAAGATCCTGATTAAGGTTTGAGTTCAAATGCACAAAAAATTTGATCAGTTTCAAAAATTTGTAAGCTCTCATCAGGAGCAAGATACCGCAAGCAATTCATAGATGAAAATAGACAAGCGATTTACCCAGCCAATTGTAATATTCCATCTTCAAGCCACAATGTTGGATCATCGATGCATGAGCTAGAACTCTTTTATGACACCCCAGTAGTTGGTGGTTGTTCAAAATATCAAGGGTTGAAGGATAACGCATGGTGTGTCACACTCACCTATTTCACCAATGATATATTACCCGATTTGATGGCCTAATACCCCCTACCGCAGTAAAAATACAATAGGTAATATATAAAAGACATACATGAACACTTCCCTATGCTCATTTTTTATGCATAAGCATTCTTAATGGTTTATATTGCTTTCTCTTATTATTTCTTTTGTTGGGGAACATCTTCACCTTGAAACATAGAATGGAAAATAAAATAGCAGAAGGGAACAATATTCCAAGAAGAGAGATGGTGTTTAAAGAAATCATTATAACACTTAATCATAGTGCCTTATGATCAAAACATCACAATGCAATATTACAAGTCAATTCAATTCAATATCAACACAACTCATAGGGTTGTTATGTTATAGTCTCCATATCTAACGAAATCCCTTGAAGTAAGCGATATCTGGTCCACAAATTGGGGTCATTGGATCTAACCATTTCCTCAAAATCCACAACATCCCATAATTTATTCGGTTGTAGTAGTTGATTTGACCATGGCAGTGTCGACCATGCAGTCGAGCCTTCGACTCTTCCAGTCGATCCTCCATTTGACCGCTTTTCTAGCCATTTGTTTTTTTATCAACTGACTATCTCCAAATGATCTAGGAGCGTGATGAACATGCATTATTAACCTTAGGTTCCAACACCCCTCATCTGAACATGCATTATTAACCTTAGGTTCCAACACCCCTCATCTAAACATGCATTATTAACCTTAGGTTCCAACACCCCTCATCAACACAAGGATCTATAGATTCAAGAGATGTAATTACATTCTCTAAACACCCCCCCATAATTGTAGCTACCTAAATCCCAAGCATAGCCCAAAGTTCAACAAAATTATCTTATGGTAAAGGATTGGTAAATATATTGGTGATCTAATCATGTGTGTTATAGTAAACAAATGAGACAACATTGTCCTACACCAACTGTCTCAAATAATGAACAAGAATTTCAATGTGTTTCATCTTGTTGTGAGAAACATGATTATTAACAACATGTATCGTACTATGGTTGTCACAATAAATAACAACATGTATTTTACTACGATACTCACCTTTTGTAGTTGAAACAAAGACTACCTTATGTTTCTTTCACGACCAAACCAAGGATATAAAAATAAGTCAAAATAGATAGCCAGAAGTGGACTTATGGTTGTCAATGTGTAGTTCCATATATGTTTATCTCCCTGACATATGTAAAATGTTGTAATTGTTTATTATTGTGGAATTAGGTACCAGGAAAGGGGTCTTTAAGGATCGAGACACATTATTATTATTTCTGTAAATAATTAATCAATAAAAATAACTAGCACACTGAGAACCACAAAAGAGTATGGGAGGCCTTGATCCATAGTGTGGGGGAGAATGGGGACATTCCTAGAACTTTAGAACTTGTTGGACTATGTCTTCTTATCCTAGTCTATAATTATGTTTTATATAAAATATTATTTGATGGTCACCCAAACATTGTACAACAGACCCCGCATTTGATTATTTTTCCCTTTAGATTTATTTTTACACCTTATGCTTGGCTTGATGGGTTCCACTTGAGAAATGTTTCCCTTTAGTGGTTTTGTAACTCTTTTTTGGGAGGTTACACATGGTTTTGTAACCCCCAGTTGCAAAAAGGTTCCCTCACTATATATTTTTATCCAGTGCATGTGAGAAGTGTAACTCCTCCTTCATTATAACTCCATTTTCTATTTTGAGAAGATTCCTTGGTTTGTGAACTCCTCACCTCACGAATTAGAATTCCTCTTCATGGATGAGGTGTCCCCACATGGTTGGAGTTGGGTTGGGTGGTTTGGATTCACCCTTCTTGAATTCATGTTACTTGGGTAGAATTTGAGTTAGTTTCTAGTGGTTGATTTAACCCTCTTCGTTTGACTCAAGTTGGATTACCTTGGTATTATCGCAAAAATATCGCACAAATGCGACATTTCCACAATTTTCATGGTAAATCATCATCATATACAACATGCATCCAACTGAAGACATCTTCACAAGATCCAAAAAGAAACATGAGTCCAAAATTTCCCAATAGTAGTTAAAATACAATACCTCATAGCGAATTGTCTATTTATAGGGTCTATTTTTACCCAGTGCATGTAAGAAGTCACTACAAGGAAAAGAGCGTATAGTGGAGGATTTTAGAGTTACAAGATTGGAAAAAAATTTTAAAAAAACTCTCCTACAACCTCCACCAACGGTAATGGATGTTTTAACACAGGTTATTATGGATATATTTTATAACTAAAAAAAACTTGGCAGCTAGATGTTTTTTTACCGGTGTTCTTTGTTTAAATTATGCGCATCAGTGTGTTATGTACCAAAATGCATCAGTGTTATACAATGTAAAATATCTTCACTGGTGCACTCAAGCAAAACATGCACCAAAAAGAACCAAATTTCAACACTGCATCGGTGCTTGTGTATATATTATACACACTAGGAATTACGTACAACACAAATGCACCGATGTGATATGTTACATCGTGTGTATCAAATATTTTTCAATATTTTTAAACTTTACAGTTTTTATATATTTATATAAGCGCACAAGTGCATTTCATTGTCAAACGCACCAGTGCATTCAAACAAATCGAACGCATTGGGGTGATTAAGAACAAAACAAGCATCAATTCATAAAAGCTTTCATAATTCTCGATGCACATAAACCATTGGCATGCACTTGTGCAAAAAACAAATGAAAATGCAATGGAGAATCCATCTGGCATGTGGGCATCGTTATTTTAAAATTTAACAATGCATTTAATTTACATAAACGTNTTCATTCAATTTTAATGATTGTGTCTGTGAGTTTTATTAGTGTTCGAGTATACACACCATAGTGACATCAATTATCAAAAGTACCGCATATGATTCTTTGAACAGTGGCTACTGACATTGCAATCCAATATATATATTATATTTTTTTATTTCCATTATTTATCTAAAATTGAAAGATTTTTTATGCTAGTACTATTCATTTCAATTTTAATTATTGCATTTGTTTGGATTGAATTCTTATATCATAGATGAATCTATTGTAATATTTAATCATCCATTTGTTTAATTACAAATGCATCGTTTCACATGTAACATTTGACAATAACATTGAAGAATGCAATAGGATAAAAAAGTTTATTTTATTATATATCAATAAGAGTGCCTTTGTCATAGAAAATATGACAACATAGAGATAATAGTAATAAAAATTTCATCATTCATGTAATTGTTAGACTTATTGGTAACCTACTCTTTTTCAATTCAAACACTATGTCCAATACATTATTATACAAAATGTCTGATTTTCAAAATATACAACAAGCTACAACAACTTGCAATGACATCAAAATTAAATATGGATCATCATTCTTTGTTGCAACTGTTATCGGTGCTCGAACCACCTGCATCAGTTGGTTTATTTGGACGAATGTTTTGTTGCTTGGCCCCATTGTTTTCCTCTTATTCAACTTTTATTGAAGTGCACTGAGTGTATGTACATTACCAGGAATGATGAAAAATAAAATAGACTCCATGAATGTAACATCAAAAGCAACTTACCATAGAAATAATTGAGTCATGAATGATACACATTTTTTCAAAACCAAATCTCATGCCTTCTATTAACAAGCCTTTTGTTGGCTCCACTCCATACTTTCTTTCCTGCAAGTTTTATGCCCCATAACAAATAATAGATTTAATGTAAATGATTTCGTTGTTTTATTAATTAAAAGATGAGATAAGTAAAGCAATATAGATACTTACAAAATCCATAATTAATTTTTGATATGCCAACATACACTCACAACCCTTGCTTAACCCAATGTCAATCAATTATTTTGATGGCTCTTTGTATGTTAACACTTGTTTGAAGACATCCAAGGATTTCTAGTGAAAAAAAATGTAAATATAAAAATCGCAATCACTTGAAATCTTAATTTCTTATAAATAAATCACAAATACTCACAAACTTTGCTATCAATACCTTTTTTCCTTGTTGGCATGTTGTGTGTGCTAACTGGGTTCCATTTTGTTTTCTATTCTGCAACAAAACAATTGAAAATGAATATTTAATGTTGGATTAATTAATGAGATGTACATAATTCTAAAAATCAATGATTTCATACATTTGAAACACATTGTTGTTGAGATGGTTCCTCCTACGGTGGAATTATGTCCAATTCCTTGATCATCTCCTTGTACACTTTTTTGGACATCCCTACTGGCATATTTCACATATCACCTTGTTCATCCTTTGGGATTATTATAATCTTCCTAGAAATGTAAAATGACATTAAACCATTTTTCTGTTGATATGAAAAATAAATATAGCATAATTAAAATTATTGAAGGAATGACGTTTTGTACTAGTTATACATATATATTCTACATAAACATGTTTAGGAATATTACTTTTTTAATGATTCTTTTTCGTTGGTCTATGTTTTTTCTATTGCAAGTCTGACATGTCTCATTGACCATTGCTTTGGGAAGGTCTCTTCTAGTTTACACATGACTTGGTTTTTCAAATCATTTGATTGGTTTCTGTATTGTATGTGAAAAGTACGTATATAAGTTATTTCCACTATATCCCTCATAGTATTATAAATTTCTTTTCCCTTTCTATTAACTTGTAGCAGCACTCTAGATGAGCTAAGGATCATTTGATCCTCATTTGTATCTTCCATACTATTTTTTCTTATAATGACATTGACTTGTGTTTCTTTTGAGTCCCTGCATAACATTCAACATATGTGAATTAGATTATTTGAAACATATTAGTGAATATTCTTAAGTACATTATTACGCAAATTTGAAGAAATAATTCATGTTAATTTCTTTTTTATTCACCTGATTCACCCCTATGTAACTTTTCCATCAATGTTTTACGCTCTTCTGGACTTAGATTGGTAAAAATATTATCGAGATTCCCCATTTTTTTGGCTGTGAATGTCATGCATTAACCAATACACATTGGTGAAATTTACAAATAATTCAAACAAATTAATTTAAATACATAACTTAATAAAACCACTTTCCTTTTTTGTAATTTTGGATGTGCTTCCATTATCTTGACTAAATTTGTTGTTTATTGAACCCATACCATGCATTTTATATCAATAAACAACCTGGACCATAATTCAAATATAAAATATATCAATATATTATACAAAAAAGTTACAGACCTTCAAAATACAAAACAAGTTTGATATTGGTGTGCTTTGAAAAATAAAATTTTGTGGTATGCTTATGTACATAACCGCACCAATGTGGTATATCAACACAGGTGCACTGTAAACGACTAAAAATTATTTACCATTTTATGGAAATAAGAAATGGTGCATTCTTTCCATTATCAGTGTTATATTCATATAAACCCACCGCTAACAGAGAACCGAAAAAATGAAAAACATTTTTTGCATTTTTATAAAATAAAACATTATTTGCCACACGTCATTACCGATGCACTTTCTCAAAACCTGAATCTGTGCATTCATATAATACAAACACACGTATTTTGAAGCATGCATTTTTTTATTGAGAGTTAAAAAAAAAACTTAACAAGGCCGACATGTTACAGATTTGATCCAAAAAGTGCCCCCGTCTCTCCCTACGCTTTCTATATATAATCACAAGCTCAAGGAATTTAAAATCAATAAAAGCATAAATTGTAATTGTTTATAACAATAGAGGGATTTAAACCATAATGTAAAATTTTGTAGCCACATAAAACAAAAAGAAGTAGCAAGAAAATAAGGGTTGCAACATTGAAGGTAAGTATGTAGTTTTTTTTCTAAATCTAGTTAAACTCTAAATAAGATGATAAGATCAACAGTAATATTTAGACACTTGAAATTTTTATTATGTAGCGTTTTGTTTGATTCATCATACCTAACAAATTTGGATCCTCAGAATAATCTAGCTGCTCCAAACTCCTTCCACATAAGTCTCTCTTCCAAAGTTGTCCCCTGAAATTTTCAGCAAAAGAATGAATTAATGTTTAGTATTTTTTCTTTTAAACACTATTTAGAATTACTTTTCGAACTTAAAATTGTCGTCATTTTTTCAATTTAGGGCAAAAATAGCTTCAGGTATTTTTTTAATTTTGATTTTTTGGCATTTTAGTGTGCTTATGTTCATGTTGCACTAGTGCATCAATATATGCAACACACCAGATCTTCAACAACTTTTTAAAAAGTCACATGCCATTGTGTGTGTATAATTAAGACGCCATAGTGCGCTTATGTTTAGGAAACGCATCGACATGAAAAATGGTGTAAAATTAATGTATAAATATCCTCTACCAAATGTAGCAGACATTTTCTATTGTGAGGGATATTGCAGAGGTTCTTCCACGGTGCATTTACCTTTGTTAAGTGCCGGTGCATTTTGTCTATGTAAGAACACTATTGCATGTATATTTGAATAGACACACTGATTTAATTGGTAAAGCCTGTTTTGTGTGTCTACTTAAAACTATATATCCATCTCAAATGTTCTTATAGTATTCAACCACACCAAAACTATGTGTGTGTGTGTGTGTTTCTTAAACTCTCCTTATTCTTATAAATTGGTTTCCAAACTATATTGAAAGTTAGATTATAATATATTTCTTGAAATGTTTTTAGGAGTGTAGAGACATATATTGATTGTTGATTTCCCTCAAATGCAGAGAGAAATGTTTGTAGTATCAAATAACCAATTATTCATATTCCAACTCATTCTATCATGTTCAAAGTTCGACGAATTCTCCCTTTCCATCTGCAGTAAGTTCAGGTTTTATTTATATTTTGACTATTTATTTGAATTTATGTTACTTATCCATGTGGATATGACTATCAATGCATTCTTTATTGCAAGATCCTGATTAAGGTTTGAGTTCAAATACACAAAACATTTTACCAGTTTTAAAATGTTGTAAGCTCTCATAAGGAGCAAGATACCGCAAGCAATTCATAGATGAAAATGGACAAGTGATTTACCCCGCCAATTGTAACATGCCATATTCAAGCCACAATGTAAGATCATCGATGCATGAGCTAGAACTCTTTTATGACACCCCAGTAGTTGGTGGTTGTTCAAAATATCAAGTGTTGAAGGATAACCCTTGGTGTGTCACACTCGTGTATTGCACCAATGATAGATTACCCAATTTGATGGCCTAATACCCCCTACCATAGTAAAAATCCAATAGGTAATATATAAAAGACACACATGAACACTTCCCTATGCTCATTTTTTTTAAACGTTGGAAGCCAAAACAACTATGCTTCATTATGAATTGACAAACCCCTTTGCTTATGTTTAGTCAACTGAAATTTCTAGTGATCCAAAGTATGATTTGAATGCCACCCAACCCAACTCTACTAGAAGATCCAAAAAATTGCATGATTTGAGAGAAAAAAATGTCCAAGTACACACCGAGGTTCATCCAATTGTTGGAGGGTAGCGATCTTTTATCCCTTCCTGTGAATTTTGAAAGTAAATATCAAAATTCTTACAATCGTGCTTTTTATGGCACCTGCTTGTCTTCTCTACCCGTGCATGATGTTGGAATTGAATTCTCCTTTTGTGGTAATCTTTTTATGATTTGCAAGTCTAATATAGATGCTTCAAATATTGGGTTGTTTATCCTTTCACATGTACCCGTTCCTCCCAAACAGTCAGTAGCACTTATGCCATTTTTTGGTCCTATCTATTGTCACTCTAATTACTTGAATATTGTTAAATACAAACATAGAATTTCCACGTATAGCATGTGCATGAATGGTTATGTTTATGGAAAATTTAACATGAAGAACCTGTTATATATAGACAGTCTTCCATGCACTTATCGAAACATTGCAGGGTTCATAAATAGTTATAGGTGCTATTTATTTTCTGCAAATTGTTCATTTGAGGAACACTTCAATGACCATGAGTTATTTATGAAAAGGAAAGCGTCCATATTTGGTGATCTACATGCAATACATAGTTTGTCTCCTGGTGACGAGTTCTTAATAAATATAACTTTTGTCTCCTGGTGACGAGTTCTTAATAAATATAACTTTCATAGACCGACAATCGCTCCTCAAATACTCCTTGCATTGGGATTACCCTTAGACACTCCCTTAGGACGTAAGAGAAAAAAAACATCGATTAATTGTATTTTTTATTTTTCGATGGGAGCCATGTTAATGTATTGCTATGTTTGAAATTATATTTTATAAGTTGTTAATTTAATTTGAAAATGTGTTTCTCAATTTTCAACTTTTATATTTAATGTGGAATTGATGTTAATTTATCGCTCAACCTGGACGTTTTCTTTATACATTGTTTGTAAATTAACATTGTTTGTATTTATCTCTAGATGAAATGTCCATGTTTTCATTTATGTTATTGATTCCATGACTTTAGTGGATATATGTGAATTCTACTAATGGAATAATATAATGGATGGAAATTTGTGATATTGTATATGTAAATGGAATTTCATATACATATACAATTGGGATCTTCTTGAGTTAAATCATTAAAATTTCAATTTAGAGTTTTCTTTTCTTAGTAGATTGAATTGTTAGGTGTCCGAGGAAGGTTTGCATTTCATTGAAAGTATAAAGTATATTTTCTCCCATTTTAAGTTTCAAATCAGTTTCAAGATTTTGAATGCTTCAATTCAAAGAAAATATAGTTCATGGAAAATTTTAGGGCTAAATTTTCCCTATGGTCTAATGTTCCATTTTTGTTCGAAAAACATTGGCCAATTTCCATTTTTTTATAAAATGATTTTCCCAAATTCTATAGGATAAAAGTATTTTACTCTAAAAAATGCCAAATTTTTATAAAAAATCTATAATGTCCATTTGCTCCATAGTAATTGTTATTGTAAGAACTACTAGAAGCAGCGGAAGTCCATTTGAGAGATTCTGGTTCTTATACAACCCAAGGATAAACATGAAATCAATATGTTCTTCATGGAATACCTTGATCACCCTGCCAATTTATATCATACATACTTGTAATTCCCACATCCTAGCCCGTATTCATCCAGGCACACCATATCCTTTATTTCTCGGCATCCTGCTATTGGTACCTAATCGAGTGTGAAGGGTACCTGAAGAAGGGAAAAGGCCTATCCCACTTTGAACATGTCCTTGGGAAAATGGTTCATCCCAAATTGTAGAAGCAATTGAAACGTCTACAGACCTCGATTGCACCCTGAAAAAATTAGAAAAATAACATTAAAATTGGCTTTCAAATAGGATATAAAAAGGTTTTCAAACTTTTACATCACATACACGACATCATTCTTTAAAATCAAGGAATAATATACAATGTGTAGCAGGAAATGTTTTATCCGAGTGCTTGAAGAAGTTTTGAAAAAAGGTATGTTATTGCTTAAAAATGTTCTTGTTAAGGTTCTTGTCGTTCATCTTTCCTTACACAGTATGCTTTGTATGAAAGTTTCATTCACCTCCTACTCTTCCTGACTATTGTGGGTATGTCAATCATTTGGTTGCTAATGCACCTCTGTCGATATTGTTCATATTATTTCTTTGTATGGTATGGTTTGTTTATTCCACTTGAATTATTCCAATTATCTTTGTCTTATCATATTTCTTTTGTGCATGTTTAATCTAATTTGTCCATATGAATTTGCAGAGTCCTTTTTTTATCTAATGTTGTAACTCAACTTTTTTTTTTGTTTCCCATCAAAATGTACTTGGCAGTTTCCAAAAGTTGCAATTGCATTAATTCCTATTTGTTAGGTTTTTGGATCCATCTCTATAATTTTTCAACAGACTTTAAATACAAGAGAATATATTTTTGTTTAGATGTTATTTTCGCATTCTTTTTTTTTCTGTTGCTAAAATTGTGGAAATTTTATTGACATCCTTATGAGAATTTTAGAAGCCTTTTCTCTGAGAAATTAGAATAGGGAAGAGTTGATGGGAACTCCCAAATGGTGATGATAAAACTTATTGTTGTGGTATGGACCTTCCTTATACGATGATGATAAAACTTATTGTTGTGGTATGGAACACTTATGGACTATATACCTTTAGATAAAATATAAAATTTCGACACCTTAGTCTTGTGGGTAAAAGGGTCATTTCCCCACCTTGATGGTCCACCTTGGTCTTGTTGGTGTACGGGTTGTTTTGCCACTTTTTTATGACCCCTATTGTTGATTGGTTATCTTATGTTGGCCCTTGATTGGTCCTTATACTAGCAACCCCTCATAGTGTGGTACCTTAATCTTTTGTTATGTTTGTTATGGGTGTGACCTTCAAGCAACCCCAAACAACTCACATCATGTTCAAGCAAGTTCAAATAGATCATGATTTAGTCTAGGAAGCTTCAAGAAGGTCATGGTTCAGTCCAGGCATCCCCAAGAAGGTCACGGTTCAGTTCAAGCAGATATAAGAAGGTCACAGTTCAATTTAGGAATTTCCAAGAAGGTCACAGCCTAGCTTAGGAGGTCATGGTTTGAACTTGAGTGGACTAATATATTTGTTGTACTGTTTGAGTGTGCTAAGTTTGAAGAAATATATGGGCTTTGTATGGGATACAAACTAAGCTATAGTTTGTGTGTGGAATTTCATCATTACCTGATATTTTATGGATAGTTGTTTCTTGGTTTGTTGCTCCAGTAATTGGTCGGTTTTCCTTACTTGTTGACTGGGTTACCTTGACTGCTACTATAGTTGACTAAACCAACTTTAATTTAATTTATTATCTCTCTAATGTATGTCATGTGTTCCTGTAGTGACTTATCTCTTAATAGACAAGATCTAATCTAAAAATATATTCCTGAGTTTAAGGAAGGTTTCAACTCTCCTAGTAGGTTATCTTATTTGTTTTCTTTGTAATTTGAGTTAGATTTACTACTATTATTATTTATTGTCTTTGTATTCTTTGAACTTTAACACAAGGACCTTTGGGAGTGTTAAAGTTGAAAGAGATGAAAATTATGCTTTAAACTCATCTTGTCTATTAACAACTGTATTATTTTGTTTCTAGTATTGTTTTCTCATGCTTTGTCATGGTTTATTTGTTTTGAGATGGTTTTTCATGGTTTATGTCTTTTTTCTTATCATATATCTGTTGTTAAGTTTAAATATCAAAATCTACTTGGCAGTTTCCAGAAGTTGTAGTTGCATTGATTCCAAACTGCTATGTAACATTGTTTCCAAAGTGCATTGATTCCAGATTGTCAGGCAGTGTTGAAGCCTGGAAAATCGTAGGTAACAACAGTTAGGGATTCTCCCCAATAAATGTTCCCAACTAGCCCGTTACTATTTGGTATGAGGAATCCGTTCGGTTTATGGTCTGGCTACCGTAGGTCAAGTAACAAATTAAAAGGTTTTACCGGTCACGGCCCGGTCCACCGTATATATTTTTAGTTTTTTGTGTTTAAGTTATGATGTGCAAGATCCTATCTAAAACATGAAAATTGATAGAGATAATGAGGAGTGTCACAATGTGATGCGCAGGTTCTTACCTCTCATCTTACCTCTCTCATATCTAAATCACAAACAACCAGAAAATAACTACAACTAACTAACCTATCCCTAGGGAGAAAAAATTATCAGTTATCAATGAGTAATGTATTTATGTGCATGTATTAAGAAAAATTACAGATAGTTGTTACTTATTTCATAACACATGAACCTTAATAAAAATATGAACAAGATAGCTTATTGTTTATGACGACCTACATTACTAACAATGGAAATTTCACAGAATAAACTATAAGACATTCATAACATAACAGAAATGCAATGAGTTAGAACGATCTCACAGTTAATGGACATAAGCTGAAAACGAACTAGCTCACATTCAACTGATCCATAGCAAATCATTTGAAACATTCCACCAAACTTTCTCCATCAAAAACTTGTAATTATTTATTGTAAAAGGAAGTAGCTCTTCTTACAATATACTCTTAAAAATTGATTGGGAAAGAAGTCCCTTCTACATCTAAACGCTCCTATATTTATACAAAAAGCAAAATCTTTGGGCTGGCCCTCAATGACTTTTGGGCTTCCCCAACCTCTCAATCCCAAAATTTTGTCTTGTAGTAAGTGCTCATAATTTATACAATATATTACATTTTAAATCAAAATTTTATAGAACACTTTATGAAGAGGGGTCCGCTTGGTCATTTATGAACTTTTTCCATGTCTGGGCATCTGCTACTATGCCTTCAAAATCGGAGGGTTCAAGAAAACGGATATTTATCTCATACTTAGCCGCTTGATTCTTAATTACTTCTATTCCTGCTGGACTCAGGCGCAGTTGTTCTTCTAGTAAGTGGATACTTATTGTTGCATGAGCCACTGCATTCTTCAGAATCTATTCATCTAGATCCTTGACTTGTTGGATCTCCTGCTCATCTTCCCGATACCTGTTCTATAGATGTTCTATGAATAGCTCATGTTCTGGCATCACATCCAATCTTTTTTCTACAAAAACCTGGCATCTATTGTATGTGACCAGCACTCTTCTATAGTATTCATCACATAATCCCTTTATTTTCTTTACTGTTTTCTTGAATTCTTTCGCAATATTGGTGGCAAACTCCAATAAATCATAATCCTACTTTAAACTCTGTTGATCTTTAACTAGTAGCTCTACATGAGGTTCCTCATTTGTTTCTATCCACACTATTCTTCTTGTCAGAATCTCCATAATCTCCTGATATCTGTCCAAAAAATAAGACGTAGTGTCCAAAATCTCTTCCAATCTGCTATCTATTTGTAAAATCTTACATCTTCCTTCCTCAACACACATTTGCAAATGGTGGATCTTCCTCCTTTGAGCTAGAACAGGTTCCTTCAAAGGCTGGACATCTGTCTTCTATTCCATAGCATCTTTCAGTGATGTTGTCAATGAAGCATTCTGTCCTTCCAAAACTGTTACCTGCATTTGATAATGTTTCTCTCTTTCTTTAGTGGCACCCTTCTCTGATTCTAACTCAATTACCTTGTTTTGCAATTGGACCTTCGCTGCACTTAGAGTTTCATAAGACACCTGAATGTCAGTTTTCTCACTTTTCAACAATTGATGCTCTAGTTGTAGCCTCTGTAATTCTTCTAAGCTGTTCTAAGCATCCTTTTCTATTTTCTCTACAGAAAATTCTAAAGCCATATTATTCGCCTGCAGAGTCTGGAGTTCTATCTTTGAAGTCCTCATTTCATTCTACATGTCCTCATATTTCCTCTTCAACTTATGACCTTCATTTCTCTCTTTCTTCAGTGTTTCTTTTAATTGAGCTGCATTCCTTTTGGACTGCTCAAGTTCTGTCATCATCCTATCTACATTATCTTCAGTATCTTGGTTTAATGCCACCCCAGCTATTGCTGTCAATCTTGGATCTGCATCTGTCCCATACACCAAATTCTTGTCAGTGATCATCTTTCCCGATTGTCCTCCTGTTTCAACCTTTTTCTTGGTTCTTTTAACAATCCTTTTCTTCTCCTTGTCATAGAAAATGGTGTTGAAATCAAGTACCTCCTCCCCTTATTTCTACATGAAAGGGATCAAATTCATTCCAGAAAACATAGCTTGCCTTTGAGTGCTTCCAGAAGTTGCAGTAGGATCCTGGGGATCAGGATTATCTTGTCCATGCCCTTGATCTGTATGATCATGTTCCCCTTGGATATCCATCTATTCAGTGGCCTGCTGATATTTTTTAGATCCTGTTAATATTAGATGTTCACTTTTATCTTGTCTTTTCTTTATCTCTACTTCTTCCTTCCTCTTTATTTCCTCTTCTTCCTTCTTCAGCCAACTCTCTGCCTCTTGTGCTAGCATTCTAGCATCGTCTTCCCTCTTTTTGGCCTCTTCTTCTTCAGCTGTCTTAGTCTTCTATACAATTTTGCCTTTTTCGCCCACAGTAGTGATTTTCTATTTAAATCTCTTCTTTAAGGCAGTCATATTCTTTGCACTCCTGAAGGTTTCTTCGTCCTTGTCCCAAAAGTTAGTATACTCAAAATGAATGTTTGCCTCTTTGTAGTGTTCTGCTACCTTATTTTGGGACTCATTCCTGTGAAATTTCATCTCACCAAAATGGAAGTGCTCCAACTCCTGCACAAATTCTGTAGTCTGTTTTACCTTTGAAAACTTATAACTCCCTAGCTAGAAAGGTATGGCAGGAAATGCTGCCTTTTTATGCTCGAACAAAAAACTCCCCACACCATCAAGATATACCTGCCTAACTGCCTCTTTATGCAACACATAATCAGTGGCATATTTAGGGAGCAGAGAAAGTGCCCTAGAGCCACCATACATTCTAATATACATCCCTTCCTCAGTTAAATAATAGTCTCCATATTCCTCAATGACCTTGAATGCCTCTTCGGACATGCAGTTGCATTCGGTCAGGAAAATTTGAGTGTACAATGGCATGATGAAGTGTTCACATATTTCTCTGTGGTAGCCATGGTATTTTTGTACCCAAAATAATTTATATGCAGTGTATACCGGGCTCCTGTCCCTATCCCAATTACACCTCAAGGGTGGAAAAGATTGGGTACATAGTTTACAATCAACTAGGATAGAGCTCATGTAGAACTCTGACTTCTTCTGTGATACCCCTCCCAAAGCTGAAGATATGCATGCTGAGAGGCTAATGGACACTATGTTTGACCAATTGAATATGGTTCCTTGAGTGGCCACATAGAAAATAATTGGTATCCATCCCAATTTGAAGCTTTTTCCGTGAGCTCTCCCAAAAATTCTATTCAGCATCAGTGCTATAAATCTATAAGGGGTCTGGAGAGTGGATGTATCATATTCTTCTGATGGCCTGGTTCGAAAGTTCTTCCCTGGTATCATCATTCTTTTTACTGTTTCTATCAGGTCCATATCTATCTCTTTCAACCAGCTCTCTGTTCAGTAAATCTGAGCAAGAGGCAGGTGATATGCCATTGGGACATAAGCAGGGATGTATGTAGCGTATCCCTGTTTAGCAATATTTTCAAGGATCATCGTAGTTACATCTGCCCTAGGCAGAATCCAACTGATCACCTCTGAGCATGGGAACAACTCTGGTCTTGTGGCTACTTTCATAAGAGTCGATTTCTCGATATTTGCATAAATAGTCAGCTCTTCAAATCCTGCATTAGGCACATTCTGATTTACAATCATCCTATATATTTCACCCCATTTATAATCTGGCTCTACCCTGGTGGTAGCTTTGGTATCTTCATATATGTATTCAACCTTGGTGATGATTTCAACCTCTGGTTCTCCTTCCATAACTAGACCCTTCTTCTTTTGTCTTTTAGACATATCTCCTTTGCAACAGTCACCCTATCATACACACAGTATGTTCTTAGACCATTTGATCTTTTAGTAAGTGTTTTAGTAATGAAGAAAAATTGTATCAAACTATTTACCTCTTCCATATGCATTCTTAAAAACAAACTATAAAGAGCATTAATGCATGAAAAGAAAAAATGACAAGGTAATGAAACTCCTACAAGTTGTGTCTTAAAATATTCTAAGTCCACCGTCTATAACTAAGAACACAACCCTGATAGAAAACTCATCATTTAATCCATACTGCATTTGAAATAATCTAACTCTTCAATAAAACATGAACCACACTATCAATAAGGCTAATCTTCAAATGTGAGACCCTATACTATGTTCTCATCGCGAAAATCCACAATTCGATCAAAATCAAAACCTCCATCGTCTCACGAAAATAGGGTAAGCGCATATGAAAACTGAAACCCCCCCCCTACGGCCATAAACAACCCCAAAATAGGTGGTACAAATAGCGTAATGCTTGTCTGCACCAACCACCTAATCTTTCAGACAGGGATAAAACAACCATAATGGCTCAAAACACAAACTCAAAAAACCCTCACCGCCAAAGAAAACTGTCAAACTAGCTAATATGCATACTACGGGGATAAATAATCATTATAAATGGATGATTGCACAACTATAGGAAAACCTAACCAGGGAAAACCATGGTTCTCAAAACGACCAATAAAAATTAAGAAAAAGGAAACTGTGGTTTGCCTACCTGGAAAAACGTTGTGCAATCAGCGTGATGATCCAAAACCTCCACGGCAGCATGCCAATCGAATGAAATCTGAACAGCTGAGCAACAGTAGTACAACTCGATCAACGAGGACTGGAGCGGACACGATTTTCAATCAAAGATAATAATAAAAAAAATGCTCCACTTCTATATATAACCCTTGCTAAAATAAATAGCGGGAAAAACATCGGGCGGATAGTTCACTAGACAGCCATAATGGAAGGCGAAAAACCAGTTGCAGGCCCCGTGAATCATAAAACCATCGACGATCAGAAGCTCTACACGTTACAGGTCGGTGATTCACACCTCAACATCTCCGCAGTGTCAGCGCTTCAAAGCTAAAGGTTTTCGTAGTGTCGGCGCTTCAAAGCTAAAGGTTGTCATAGTGTCGATGATTTTGAGCACTAACGTCACGATGGTTATGCATCGGAGATCGGAACCACTAACCACTAATGCATCGGCAGCTAAAAACACTAAAAGATGGGAATATAGTCTGTTCGACAGCCGCAACGGCGGACAACAAACTACTATGGTTCCGCGACAAAATTAAAACCCGTCGGTGATCGAAGGCTCTTAAGGCTAAAGGTCGGAACTCCAAACCTCAACGTTTCCGCAGTGTCGGCAATGCAACAGAGAATCCCTTCGATCAATGTCAAAAATCGTTTCGATAGCGATAAAATAAAGAAAAACCAATTCATCGATAGTCAAAAATTTTAAACAATAAACCAAAAGGAGGTAAAGGCCACGGATCGACGAGAATAAGAACTGTCCATCAAGAAGTTCGTCATTTCCCTTCCGAAACGTCGGCGGCATAGAAGACTAATTCCCCGATTCATTCTTCAACTGACTTCCGACAACGATAAATAAAATCATCGAAAAATCAAAACGTTAAGTGTTCGAAAGACTTTCAGCTGGGCAGTGGTAATACTAGCTCGTTTAACCTCCGAAACAGCGGGAAAAATAGTCAACCAATCATTCAACTTCCCAAAGGTCAAAAGAAATCAACAAACTTGAGCTAAACAAAATCAAAAGGAGGGTCCAAATTTCTTTAGAAATTTGGGAAATAGTTGCAGCTGCAACAAGCAGATAATGCATTACAACATTGGAAGCTCTATAACAGAGAAAGAAGAAATTCCATCAGAGGTTATACATGTGCATAAGATCTTTGTTGAATGGTATGCAATTAGAAAATAAAATTTCATTATTTTTCAATTTTTTAGTTGTGAATATTTAGTTGATTCTAACTTTTAAATTTTAATAGAGGAAGGCCATTCCAACGTAACCTTTAGAATGATTTTTGTTTACATAGTCTATGTTGTTTATGTTTATTGCCTCCTTTCAAATTTAGAATGGATTTACATTCTACTAAAATTATTCATAGGGTTACAATTTTAAAAGAGGAAGTCCATTCCAGCATATCCTTTAGAATGATTATTGTTCACATAGTTTGTGTTGTTTATGTTTAATGACTGCTTTAAAATTTAATATGGATTTTGTTTCAATTAAAATTTGGACAAATTTAGGGCACCAGATGTTTATTTCAATGATAATTGCGTGATGAATATGGAAGTGGAGGCTCCAAGAGGAAATTAAATCAAATGCACTATTTGTGGAGTCAAGGGGGATGATATGGGTTGTTGTTTCAAACAGTGTCGCAAGATATTTCATGTCCCATGTGCCCTTTCTACTACAGAATGCATATGGGATATTGTAAGAATTTGAAATCTTGTTTTCCAATTCTTCTAAAGAATATTATGCAGGTTTACAGACATAAAAATTAAGAGGGGATTGTGCCTTTTTGTTTCCCATGTTTTCTGCAGGATAATTTTGTAAAGGTTTATGAATGAAAGGAGATCAAGTACAAAGTTCAAAGCACAATAGTTCCCTATCAAGAAGAAGACAACAATTTGCTAATAAGGGAATAGCGCTTAGGCCATATTGTAAATCTGGTTTTAAGTTGTGGGAGTATTTGATTTTTAAATCTCAATACTTTATTGGATTTCACTTATTTGTCTTTTTTACCCTTTCAAAATTTTCATAGGAGACAAAAGTTCAGGTAGATGGAAAGCTAATAAATGTTTTGCATTGGATTATGCTCAGAAGGTATTGCATGTGTTTACCCTTTATGTGTGTGTTTTAACTTCAAATCTAGTTTCCTATTGAAACTATGTGTTATATGTTCTCAGCAAGTCTCATTTTTAATGCAGGAGCAACTTCATAATTTTGCAAGACTCATCGGTGCAACGATATCAAAAACATGGAATCCTATTGTGACCCATGTGGTTTCATTTATTGATGCAAATGATGCTTGTAGAAGAACACTTAAATTTTTTATATCAATCTTGGAAGGGAAGTGGGTTCTTAAGATAGATTGTAAGTTTATCTGATAGTGTTGGACGATGTCTTCAAATGTGATTATATATACTTCATTTCCTTAAATGATTATGGTGTATATCCGTTCTAAGAAGACCTTCGTATTACTAAACATTCATCTTCAACTAAATTTCATACTCGTTTACAAAAAAATATGATTTCAGTAGTGTGACTACCCCATTTTTTCATCTTCAGCTAAAGTTCATACTCTCTATATCGATATGTTTATTGTTTTTTAATATTTATTTTTAAAACATTTTAAAGTAGGAAATAACTTGTAATATTTGGGTTTTTGGTCTCACCTTTGTTGATACAATCTCAAGACCTTAATGTGTAGTTACATCACGTGTATAGACAAAATTTGTATCCCTGAAATAATTCATTGGTGATTTGTAAGGGGGTAGGTTTTGACTCTTGCAATATGTTTTTAGATCTTTGGTTTGTAATCTATTTCCTTGGAAATATCCATGTATCAAGTAATGCAAGTATTGTAAAGAATTCAAGGGTACTAGCTCAATGGAAGAGCACATGCCTTACAGGCAGGAGATTGGTGGTTCGATTCCTCCATACCCTATCTATAGAAATCAATGAATATTTGTATATAAAATGACTAAAAAGGACTAAATCAGTGACCAAAAAATGAGAGATAAGTGACAAATAATTAGAGATAAACGACCAAAAAAAGACCAAAATTTGCATCTAAATGACCAAATGACAGTTTTTGTGGCTATTTTTTGGTCTGTTATCACACGGCCGAAAATGTGGTCACATTTAGTTTCACCATTTATAGTTGTCTTGTGTTCATTAATTTGGTTATATTTTTCGTCATTAATTTGGTCGTATATTTGGTCATTAATTGTAACAATTAATAACTAAATTTGTGACCAAATATATGAACAGATTAACGACCAAATTTGTAAGCAAATTAATGAGCAGTCGACAAGCTATAAATGACCAAACTAAATATGAACACATTTTTTGTCGTGTGATAAGATACTAAAAATTGTCTACAAGGGATCACCAAATGAAAAGTGGTCATTTATATGTGGATTTTGGTAAAACAATTGTCACTTATCTCTTATCATGTACTAGTGACTATGGGTGTTGAGAGGTTAGTGATTGGAACATTCCCAGGAGAATACAATTCTCCCCTTCCTTCAGTGATAGGTACTCCTTCCTGCTCAGGTGAATTTATTATTTCAACATCGGATTTTATGTCCATCTCTTGTTCCATACTTGAACTGGTTGTAGGTTCTTCCAGATATTCAAAAAATAATCCTTGACTACGATGGGACCGTCTCAGATGTTGGTACGCTAGAATGAAAGACTAAAAATATTTATCTTAAAAAAATTCCTAACTATATATACAAAAAAAAGCGCTACTCAGTCTAATAGCAACAGGAAAACATGTGATGGGTGGGATGAATAGTCTAGATCCTCACAGAAGTGTTAAGTCATCGCAACTCGTGATATACGGCAGGGTCCAATAGTGATACGCGACAAGGAGGATTGGGACCATACCCTTTCCTGTATACCTGACTACCTAGACAGTACGTGTGTAGTACCTACATGAGTGTTGTTCTCAGTGTATTGCTCTGACAAGATGACCAATAGGTTACTCAGTTGGTCTCAGGATCCTAATGGTGTCTCTCGATATACATAAGGTAATTGTGACCTCAAATTCGTAGTAGTGTTGTCTAATGCACAATTGTTCGAAACGGGCCTTTCGATGTACCATCAAGTACGTGAAATAATCTTTCTATATATCATAAAATACGTGAAATACCTTTCTATATACCAATGAGTATGTGGAAGAACCACACAGCCCCCTGGATGTAGTGCAGGAAAAGAATGATAGCTCCTACACTTAAAGATTATGGAACACGTCTCTAACCTAACACACAATCTTGCTAAACTTGTTACCCTAACTAATTCTTGATTTTATCTTTTTACAGTTAGGTGGACAATATGATGTAAAGAATCGACTCAAAAACCATGTAGAGATGAAGTGCAAATATTTGCTTTTTCTTTCAAAATATGCCCTACTTTAAGGCGAGAGTAAGAAATTTTTTCCCAAAACACACAATCAAAATCAAATCCTTTAGAATTCTAAATGAAAATACAAACCCACAAAGCTTCTAAACTTCACTAAAATTCGATCTCTAATAAGCTAAAAGAAAAACTAACTAGTGCTCTCAATTTTACAATTTCCACTAAGTGGACAAATCAAAAGAAAAACTAGTCATTTACTTCGCAAATGTATAACTCAAATACTAATTGAAACTAAAGGAGATAAAGTTATTTTTCCTTTCGAATTTTTTTTTCTTTTGGAAATAAAAGGAAACACACACAAAGTTCTTCATATAAATGTATATAGAAGCTACAACCTTTTTTTTCTTTTATGAATAAATGCAATTAAAATATATCTTTAAAACAGACTATACCATCAAGTACACCAAATAATATTTATATATACCATAAAATACGTGAAAGACCTTTCTATATACCAACGAGTACGTGGAAAAACCGCAAATATCTCGGGGTGTAGTGCAGGCAAAGAATGATAGCTCCTACGCTTAAAGAGTATGGAACATGTCTCTAACCTAACACATAGTCTTGCTAAAAGTGTTACCCTAACTAATGATTGATTTTATCTTTTTACGGTTAGGTGGACAATATGATGTAAATACTCAACTCAGAAACCATGTACAGATGAAGTGCAAATCTTTACTTTTTCTTTCAAAATATGCCCGATTTTAAGAGGAGAGTAAGAATTTTTTTCCCAAAACACACAAACAAAATCAAATCCTTTAGAATTCTAAATGAAAATCCAAACACACAAATCTTCTGAACTTCACTGAAATTCGATCTCTAATAAGCTAAAATAAAAACTAACTAGTGCTCGCAATTTTACAATTTCCACTAAGTGGACAAATCAAAAGAAAAACTAGTCATTTACTTCACAAATCTATAAATCAAATACTAATTGAAACTAAAGGAGATAAAGCACGGGGTCTTCACTTAGTGAAACCATGCCATAGCACGTTCGTTCGTGGCATATGAAACAATACCCCTATTTTCAAAAATTATTGGAAAATACCTCCCAAAATCAATTTTTTTAACCCCCTCCCAATATGCCTTGCCGATTTTAAAAAACCCCTATTTTCCCCATATATTGCATGTATCCATTTTTTCATTTACATTTTTTATACCCCTTTATATTTCTACCTAAGGAAAAAAGAAACTAAACACAAGAAAGGGCGACACTTGATAGGCGCCCTTAGGCAAATCACTTTATTAGGAATTAAAATGTATCACATGATGTCAAAACAAATAAGAGAGGGTTTATTTGTACCAATCTCAAACAGTAGTGTGTTTTCCCCAAGAAGGGTTCAAAAATGAAACTTACACCATTTATAATTGCTTCTTTCCATCACGGACTTTTTATCCAAGCACCATTTTGGTATCTAGGAGATTGTACAACTTCAGAAACAAAATTGATTTGGAATCTTCAATGCATACTATTAATCTTTTTAGATTAAAAGATTAACTATATCAGTAGTAACTATACACTATATTTTTATTATTTCTATTATACAATAGATCCTTTGAAGTCACAAAAGACATTGCATATTCTTTCCCATCACTTGCAAATATAAGACTAAGACTCCTAAGTAATTTGATACAAAATAGTAGTGTGAGATGAATTTTGAAAACCTTAATAATTCCTACTCTTTGAAATTATCAATTAAGAGGCCAAGCATTCTTTTGGAGTCAATAGAGGATTGGATTCCAATCCACATCATCCTAGTATATCCCTATCATGAGCGCTCTCTATATCCACTCCTCTTGATTTATGTAAACATTTTATGTCAATGTCAATAGAAGAATTTAACTTAGTGACATCTCACAATACATAGATTGTCTACATATATTGTCTTAATGCACTAACAATGGGCATTTTTTCATTTTCCAACTCTTTACCATAGTTGTTGTAGAACGCTTAATGTGTGAGTTGTAATGTGGATATGTTGCATATATAGTATGTATTTAGTTACACATGTATTTTGTAAATCATATAAATAATATATTGCTAAAATAAATCAAAACAATTTACAAATTTGCTTTATAGGAAAGCCAACTCTATTACAACTTCATGTCCAAAAGTATTAAATCATAACAACAATATGTGGAGATTCCCTTGGGATTAGAGTATTCTACTAATAAGATACATACACACACTTGTTTTTTACATAAAGACGGCATTGAAACGAATTTTTTGTTGTTAATATTTTATTACTATTTTTAAATACCAAAATTGAGCAAGGAATTATACATCTTCTTCATACCAAACTATAGAAAACACTTCCAGACACAACTAAGTAGGTCCAACTTAGTAGGTATATAATCACATTTAATTTCCTTTGAATTTATTTTTCTTTCAATAGGATTCAAGGAATATAGCCCTATACTCTTCAACCATTATTCCAATGGTAAGACATTAGTTTCAAGCCATTACATTAACTTCTAACAATGTGTCAAGATCATGACTTTATGTATTTTGTGGTGTATTAATTGCAAATGTGTCTTTGATGGTACAATTGGTCTCTTTAATGGTGTGATTTGGACTCTTAATGCTAGGCAAAGGGAGATATGCTAACAAAATATGTCAAGAAATGATCTACCAACAACCTCAAGATTTACTTATTTTGTTAGAGATATGCTAATAGCAGATGCCAAGGAATGGTCTACCAACAACCTCAAGATTTACTTATTTTGTTAGAGATATGCTGACAGATTTACTTATTTTGTTAGGGATATGCTAATAGAAGATGACAAGGAATGCTCTATCAACAACCTCAAAATTTGCTTATTTTGTTAGATCTTGACCTACTTTTCATGACATGCTTCATGTTTTGGATAGTTTTTTTTATTAAAAAATGGGTATCTTTGAGAATATCATTCACCATGTATACCTTCTCTAGAGATATATCAAGTGAGTTGTTTAAACCTTGTTTTTATATATACACACTTACTAAAATATGTGAGATATATCAAGCCAGCTGTTTAAACCTTGCTTTACATATACACACTAAGATATGTGAAATTAGGTAAAGGCACATGTTAATTTTTGTTTGTGCCTTCGTATATGTGAAGGCCATCTGATTCTAGTAGTATCTCTTGTATATATCTATTGAAATATTAATCATTCTCTAAAAATAATCTGAAGTTTCTGCATTTTTAAGAAAAATATGAAAAAATTTCTGCAGTTTTACGACTTTGTTGACACAATCAGACTGGCCATGGCACAACAAGGTTCTCTTTATTCTGAAAAAGGCTGTGCGGATGAATTTGATCAAGAATTAGTATATTTTGAAGAGATTTATTGGTAATGGACAAGAGCTAAGATGAGGTTAATTCAGAGTTGAAGTATCCAACATAAAAAGGCTGTGAAGATGAATTTCACAGTTGAAGGTACTTTGATCCAGAATGAATAGATTTTGAGGAGGAAAATTTCTTGGTAGTGGCCAAGAGCTAAGAGAGGTTATTCAGAATTGAAGTATCCAACATATTAAAAGAAGAAACCAACATATCATATGTAGACATAACATCTTGAGAGGCAAATAGACTTCGAATTTGATCTTATTATCTATAATGTCCCCAGTTTTGACCCCGTTTGCATGATGTATATATTGTAATTAATCGTGGTGAGGAGCTAAAGGAAAAATCCCCACCATCGATTTGGTTGTGTGTGTGTTTCGACAATGGGGATAGTTGCCGATGGTTTATCGTGCCATTTGGCACATTATAATTTGGCATCATGTAAATACGCACATCAATTAAAACTAAAACCACAACCAGCTACGGTAGTGCAACGTTGAATGAAAAGGGCATGGTTCCAAAGGATAAGGGGTGGGGGATGTCAAACCTTGGTATGGGGGAAAAACCCATGTGTTGCCACCTTTCTTGTTTCACCAACCTCTTCAATGACTTGGTTTTGTTGTTGGGGACAGTTATGGCTGGTGGTTGAGGAAGTTATTGTTTTGGGAGTGGGGTGGCAGGACTGTCAGTCCTTTTCCCACACGCCCACTCCACCCACGACTTTCCATTCACTCCACTCCATCCCGGTCAGTTCACCTTCACGGAGACGTTTGTTGAGGCTCACACAGAGCAGTGGTCGGTCATGCTCACGCGTAGAGCCATGGTCTGTTCCTTCTCACCTGATTTCAGATGGTCTGTTTGTTCCCCATCGTGGTCTGTTCATCTTCCTCACGCAGAGGTCGGTGTTGTTTTCCTCATGCACAGGCAGTGGTTTTGTCGAATCTCATGCAGCTAGGAGAGGAGTTGCCTTTCAGTGGCCATTCATGTTTTCTACAGAGTGGAATCAGGTATGTTTTTCTCTGTGTTTTGTGGTCTGGTGCAAGTTCCCTCACGCACAGACTGTTTGGGGTCGTTTTCCCATGTTGTGAGCCGTGCTCACTGATTGCGTTCTGGGACTGTTGTCTTTCCCACGTGTTTTGTTGGCTGTGGTGTCCAATTTCATTTCGGACCACTGTGGATTTCGAATCCGGGGGTCGAGTTTTCCTCTGTCCACGCTGGGAGTTGGCCTCTCCTCTATTTTGTGGGTTGTGTGATGTTGCCCAGCCGTTACATTGGTGAATTGGGTGTGTTGTTGGCTGAGTTTTCCTTGTTTTGGAGCTGTGGATTGTTTCCATCATTTCATTGTGAGTTTGGGCTGCTGATATACTCTGGTTTGGGTGCAGTTGCTGAGTTGTTTTGGCCACATGAGGGCCAAGAACAACTCTGTGTGGTCTAGCAGACTTGAGCTGTGCTCGTCTTTTGTTTGGGATTATCCTTGGTTGTCCTTACCTTCTTCACAGGATTGTGAAGGGATTGTTACGCTGCGGGTGTGCAGTGGTTGGTCTTTGGTCTGTGCTGGCTTGGTCGATTGAGGAAGGCCTGGTAAACCCAGCGGTGTTGGTTTGGTTGATTGTGTCCCTCGGCTATGTGTAAGCCTGCATTGACCCTTATCCTTGGAGGAATCATGCCCAGCTCGGGGGTGGAAGCATTGCTGAGAGATTGATGAGCAAGCTGGCCTATGGTTGGGTGGAACGTTGCAACGATGTAGCTGGTTGCGGGATTCTTCATCAAAAGATAAGTACTTCTGTTATTTCATCTCTGCAATTAATCTACTGTTTCATGAATCATGATGAACATTGGAATGTTTTTTTATGTATATGTTTGCTTCCGCTGTGTGATTGAAGATTTATGCATTGAGTAAATTGTGCCTGTATTATGATGGATTATTCATCTTAGCCTGCATCTGGTTATCTAGTATGCATTATGATTAAGCTTTTAACTCAACATTTATTCCTGTTTATGTTCATGGGGTTGTCTGCCCGTATGCTTGGTGTTCGTCGCGTCCTCTTTGCCGGTCTGAGGGATGGGGACGTGACATTATCAAATGCACAAGCACTTATAGATTCATTCTATATGCCATGGTGATCAGACATACTGCAATCTGTAGATCACACACAGCTGTGAATATATTTATAAAATCTTAGCACTCAGACTGAGTACAAAAACACCACCATCCAATCATCGCAGATGATTATTTTTCCCTGTCATAAACAGTTCACTTCACGGTTCCATATCTCAATCCCATTACAAAATATTTCCCTGGTATAAAAGATAGATTTCAGCAATAAAAACTACACTTTACAGTTTCTCATGTACAATATGCATTATTTCTGAAATGAAGGGAGAGACAGAACACATGTTTTTATTCAGCAAAATAACCTTCTCCTTTTTGAACCATTACGCTTGTTTTCTTCCTCAAAAAATCTAGGATAACTCACAACGGTCTTCTCCCTAGTGAAGTTGAGCAGGGCAGATCGTTCTTCCGTAGCAATACCCTCAGAAGAGCTTCTATGACCTTCAGACCCCACGTGACTTACTTTACTTGGTTGGTTTATTGTCTCTGAGTAAGTTGTAACAGACTGTTCAACAATTGATACCTCTCCTGAAAGTTGCACAGTTACATCACCATTGTTGTTCTACTCATTTAAGTACAAGCATACAACAACACAGTCATCGACCTTGGAAGTTGGGAATTTATGCTTCCATGCACTGACTGCTGATTCCACTACTATTCTAGCAGCAGCAACTCGATAAGATACTAAAGAAACAATATTCACAACTTCTTGATTGGACAAAACTTCCCAGACCTAAAACAACAATCAAAACTGCTACATTTATAAAGGATGCATTGACAAATGAAAAATTGGTAGTGTTGAACAAGGCATATGCTGAATAAGAAAGAGAGTATGGAGATGAAATTAGTCCTTTTCCTTTTTAAGTTTTTTGGACTAAAGATTACATGGCAGAACATTTTAGTATGTTACCCCATCAGTTGCAACCACGATAAAATGATCTCTGCTAGTTAGCTATCTGTGTGTAATTTCAGGGACGGCAATAACACCAAAGTCCTTGAGACAAAAATCTCCAAAGGCCCGGGTCATGGCAAGACCAGGAGAGTTTTCATTTGGTAACCATACTCTATGCACATGGGGTTCATCCTTTAAAGCATGGACTCGGCCTTTGCACTGCTTGATCCTTTCTGCCTCCCCTGACATATAAAAGCTTTATCTCAGCTACGCATGCATACATTACAAAACCTTTAACAATTC
>LPNX010268647.1:133311-166699 GCA_001517045.1 Pseudotsuga menziesii | reverse complement strand
AAACAAACAGTATGCAAAACTTGTCCTACAAATACTGCCCATAAACAATAAACTATTGTAGAATGAGGCTTTGGGCCTTTGGATCTGTTCTTTGCATGACTTCAGATAATGTTGACATTATGATTAAAGTGATACATATTAGTTCTAAAAACAAATAATATGAAATTGCAGTCACTATAATTGTTTGAATTGTGCAGTCACTCAAGAGATAACATCCACACAGAATAATTTAGTAAAATTTAAATACAGCTCACAAATTTGTTTGCGAGATTTTTTTTTAAATAGAAAGCTTACTAGGTAAGGTTGGCTTCAAGTCAACTGTCAACTGAATAGCTGACAAACATCCATTAGCAGACATTGTTCCCAGAATAGCACAAGAGTCTCCAACATTTGCAATGACAAGGTCCTGGCCCTAATAAAAGACAACTACAAAGATAAGCCACTGGAAAAATTTCAAACTATAAACTAAATATGAAGATAATATTATTCATTTTGAAATATGCAACAATTCCAATATGGATGCAAAGCTCTATAACATTCATTTCTTTGGGGCTCTTACTACCTCTGCCAAAATTGGACATAAAATAAGATAGATAATTTTATTAATGTCCAACAAATGACCACAAAAGTTGGTCAATGGGTCTGAAATATTACATCTAGTGTAAGTACAAAGTGGGAGTACAAAAGCAACTCCTAGATCAATACTAACAGCATAAAAAGATATTAAACTAACTGTCTAGCTAAAGGCTAAATGCTCTAGCTAAGAGAAGATATAAAATGAGGTGCAAGTACAAAGGAGTCGCAAGAGAGTTGCCTCTGCCAAAAAAATGATCCCATGTTAGAGCAAAAATATTTAAGAGTTCTTAATTGATTATCGAGATTAGAAGGACACCTTGCCATAAGAACAATATCATCAACATAAAGTAGGAGTACGATAACTGTCTAAGCTAAGATTGTACCGACGCAACCTGCTTCTTCTAAACACTTTTTCTGCTTATCAATGTAAATGTCAAAAA
Source organism: Pseudotsuga menziesii (assembly GCA_001517045.1). Classification (NCBI taxonomy): domain Eukaryota; kingdom Viridiplantae; phylum Streptophyta; class Pinopsida; order Pinales; family Pinaceae; genus Pseudotsuga; species Pseudotsuga menziesii. The sequence goes on along the minus strand of LPNX010268647.1, from coordinate 165,683 downwards.
ATGTAGGGGAGAGGGGGAAACCTTGTTTAACTCCAATATTACAATTTATATTTTTTTTTCACCCCTCATTATTCTTAAACTTGGCAATGACCTTTTCGTATAACCTTATCGCGGTAGCTCTCAACTCAAAAGGAACATTAAGCTCCTCTAGCCTATTCCACAGGTTATTGCTAGGCATTGTATCAAAAGATTTTTTAAAATTCACAAAGCAACAAAATAGGCCAGACTTATTATTACGACATTCCTCTGCAATGATCCTAAGTGTAAGGAGGTGGTCCGTGGTTGAATGATTCCTTCTAAAACCTGCTTGGCCTTTAGCCCGCTTACCTTCCATTTCTAGCCATCCATTGATCTTCTTTTCTAAGATAATACCATATAACTTAGCTAAGAGAGGGCTAATCATAATAGTTTGATAGTTAGATGGGTCATTTTTATCGCTACTTTTGAAAATATGAATAATGAGGCTTTGAGTACAAGGTGTAGGAAACCCTTACTTGACTGCTAGATTAAAGAGTTTGTGGATTTAGGGGATGAGGACATGCCCTCTGATTTTTAAAATTTATGCTTGATAGCCTTCAATGTTATAAATAACTATATAATGAAAGAAAAAACTTCAAAAAATAAAATAAAAAAATGCTTAAAAAAATGCATTGTTAGGATTATTAATCCTCCCTTGTCCAATTTGGTCATATGTCTAAATCAAGAGTCCATCCAGTCTATTTTTAGTCACTAGCACCATTGGGTCCACTTGGCCTAATTGTGGCACATGTTCCAATTACTAAAGTGCGGGGAACACTAATTGAGGTCTACTGCCACTGATTGTGCTTGCATGCATCAGTTTAGGAGCCTCCTAGACAAATCCCTATGAGCCACTGGGAGTGTCGATACCAACCTTCATCACTTGAGTTCAGTTAGTGACTAGTCAAGCTGAGTTAGGAGTCACTTACATTCAGTTCTAGTCCTCTTCATTCACTTAGAGCTAGGTTTGCATGGCTGCATGCAGAGAGACGCATTTCTCACCTACCAAAGTCAGTTAGCCTCAGTTAACACTGAATTATACACTTCAGTTGTGTTTTAGAACTTAGTTGAACTCCAATAATGGTTTAAACAAGGTCAATTAACTATTGAGTCCTCCTATAATGATTTAGACAAGGTCTTAGTTACCTATAGTCAAGTAGAGTCTAATTAATTTGAATTTCCTCATGTGGATTCCAATTGCATGTGGCTATTTAAGTCATTGTACTTCATTGTAATTATTATCTAATTACTCTTTGATTAATGAAAATCATTCACAGCTACAAGCCATTTTTGCACTATTTCATTTTTCAATAACTGAGTAAATTATGTGATCTATCTTATGAGTTATGTGTTTGTCAAAACTATTCATAAATTCATGCATTATTAATAAAATAAAAATATATTAAAAAATTGGCTCGCTTACACATGAAATCATCTTCGCCCAAATAGATAAATCCCATGTAAAATATATCTAAATTGAAAATGTTATGACCATATTCATTTATATCTAAATTGAAAATGTTATGACCACATTCATTTATTGGGATTCATGTGAGTTAAAATTCTCACCTCGAAGGCTTGATTAAACCATTCGCATCTTTCAATATAGGGAGTTCGGCCTTCTTAGATGGAGAAAGATGCAAAGTCTCCCACACACCCTGCAATTCAGAATTCAAACAAAATTACCAACAGACAGCAGCATGAGTAAGCGAATCAAATCAATAAAGGAAAGCAAACCGTTATAACACCCTGCAAACTATTATAATACAGCTGGAGAACAAAAGATAACATTTTTTAATTTCTGTATGAATATGCTTTATTTCTAATCAAGTTTCCTCTTGGAGATCAATCATATGGAATGTAAAAGCCATCGGTGCCCTTAAAATTTTGAATGACCTAGGTGGTCTATCAACAATATAGTTTTTTCTTATCTATAATTATTGAAAAAAAATAATATACCATTACACATATACAAAGTTAGAGATAAACTCCAGAACTAATCAGAAACATACATGGAATCCCATTCAACATATAAATGCCAAAAAAAATAACATCTATCAAATTTAGTATCTACAATGAAAATGAACAAATCAATTCCCTCACTTCCAAAATATTTCTAGTAACATTCCAAAGTGTTGGAAGAGCTCTGCTACCAATGTGACATTCTGCATCCACATTCAAGTTTTGGTATCTCACTTCCATATTTGGTAACTCTATTCCCACCCTGTACATCAAACACCACCACTACCAATGAATGAACTGTGAGCTTTTATATCTCTAAATAACTCTCTTCAAAATATGATCTGGTTTCCATAAGTTATGTTTTTAACAAAGTAAAATAGGATTCCAGGCTCTGTATAACAATTTGGAAAATAGACAAAAAAAAGAAGATCTGGTTTCCATAAGTTCTGTTTATAACAAAGTAAAGTAGGATTCTAGGCTCTGTATAACAATCTGGAAAATAGACCATAGACAGCTCTGCATAACAATCTGGAAATTCTTATTCAATGAATAGCGAAGTTAAGTTACCTATCGATTCTATCCTTGAGCTTCCTGAGAAACTTTTCATTATCCTGCTTAGCGTCTATGACCAGCTTCTCAATCAACATGTGCCTCTCCAGAGGCCTGAGGTGACCCACATCCACAACACGCCTATTTATCACCTGGACACCATTTTCATCATACTCATATTCTTTCAATATTGATGCTCTCATTCTCTTATAACTGGGTATATATTCTATGGCTGCCCAGTGCAGAGCTTCATCATCATCATCCTTACAATCTGCAATCACATCTTGTTCTCCAAACTGAAACGATGGACGACCAAAGATACCACTAAGATTACTCATCAGGCTGCTTCTGAAGCTTGTACTCTGATTTCCCATGCTCCTTCTCGCTTCAGCTATTTCTTCTATGAATGACTCTATACTGTCTGAAGCTACAACCTGAGCCATTGTGGCTGCTACTGAGCTGTGTGGAGTTGAATTGAATAGCCGCTACTTCCTTCGATCTGGCTGGCTACTAAGAAATTTCATTCAAGCAGGTAATCAATTCCATTTGGGTCTTTTACCCATCTGTCGCAAAGGGGGGAACTAACCTATGCCCCCTCCCTCGATTTTCTTAGTAAGTAAGCCCCTAGAAAGATAGGAAATACAGATAGATAGGAGAGATTCATTCATAGGCATCTTCCAAGTAGGCAAGGGTTGGGACCTTGTACTGAGAATGGAACCACTCAAGGGAAGTAGACCAGTCAGGACTTGGTATACCTCCATAATTTCTTTTAAAGGTCACCTTGATAGTATTGTCCAAAAACCTTTCAAGTAAAGGCCAACTCTTCATTTGTTAATCAGGACAAGTTGGAAGAACAGATAATAGTAACTAACCCTTTCTCATTTTTACTCGATGATACTGAACCCCCACAAGCAAGGGTTTTGCTCCTGGGAATTCTTTTTTCATTATTATGCTAGGAACGCTGCTAGGAATGCTCTTAAAAGCCATAAATAGATGTCATATCATCGCTCGTTAGGCTCCATCATCCATCCCTCCCAGCTAGCTCGCTCACCAGCCAGGGATCCAAGCAAGAGCCGTAGCAGAACTGCTTAATTCAACGGCATACGCCCCCTCATCTGAACAAGTGAACCCCACTGCCCCGGAAGAGATATGGTATTAGAATACACCCTATCTGACTTACTCTTGGAAGAGTGGTGTTGATCCATGCAAGGAGCTCACAGGAACCTACCAGGCAAGGCTTGGAGGATTGGTGAACGGCGGGAAAAAATGTTGAATAAAGCATACTCCAACATATTGGATATTTAAATAGTAAAAAAAAAACCCTAGTTACCCCTAATATACCCCAAATATATTGATTTTTAATTTTTTAATTTTAACCCCCCCAATATGAACGGACGTGATATCATATTGGTCCCTAGGTGACACCCCCGTGAGATAAAGTTATTTTTCCTTTTTAATTTTTTTTGTTTTTCTTTTGGAAATAAAAGGAAACACACACAAAGTTCTTCCTATAAATGTATATAGAAGCTACAACCTTTTTTTTCTTTTATGAATAAATGCAATTAAAAGATTTCTTTAAAATAGACTATAAATACCAAGACAAAAGTTTCACACATAAAACTATCAAACTCCTGAAACTTTTATAAAAATCTATATTTTGAAAAATCAATCAAAAATTTAACTCAGGTCTAATTCAGTATGCAAAGTATAACACACAATGCATCATTTCCAGAAATCAAACCCATATACAAATACTAACTGAGTCAAAAGGTAACTAAACACCTACCTCGACGCAGCCTGAATATTTGCACCAATGCATCCTCCCTTGGATGATGCTTATTGTACAAATTAGGGAAAAGGAATCGGTGATGCCTCTTGCAAATTGTTAATAAGTATCAACGATGCTTTGTCACTATGCACAAAAAGCGTTAGAGAACCATAGACGCTAAGAAAATATTACCTAGGTGTGTCTGACGCAAATAAGGAACCAAAAGATTAAAAAAAACCCCGCAAGTTCAATAGGTAGTGAATAAATTCAGGTTTCCTAGAATCAATAGATGACCTTAAGAGGAAAAATATGAGTGAAATAGTGAATTTAGAACCCTTTAAAGAACAAAAGGAAACTAAAATTTGCAGTAAAAAACAATCCATTCAATCCCCAACGGAGACGCTGATTTTGTTAGTGAAAAAATCAATCAATGCGAACAAAGATTGTTTCCTTAATCTATATGGTATAGATCTAGAACAAAATACAAACAATAATGAAATTATTTCCCTATATCTAATCATATTACTTGAATAGAATGAAGCCTTACCTTATATGAAGGTTGTCCCTACTAGATTGAAGCTTTTAGCATCACTTGATGTAGAGGAACCTACACAAAGATCAAAACCAACGATAAACAAGTAGAAACATACAAGATAATTAAAAATATATATATATATTAATGACCAAGGAGAAAAATAATAAACATGTTTACACAATACTTATGAGAAAGGAAGACATGATTGTATTAACATACTAAGGGAAAAGTTACAAACGAAAGTCCATGGTGTTGTACTTATCCTACAAGTCTTTTACCTCAAAATCTCAATCCTTTGCCTCTCGATTCTAGAAATATTTAAACAATATATGGGTTCTTTTTTGGTCCTCTCCTCAACCATGAGGGTGAGCTTGTATTTATAGGCCAAAATGGATCAAAGGGGTTGAGGATTACTTGGAGAAAGTTAAGAGATCATCCCTAGGGATTAGGGGTTCGATTGCCACATACACTAGCGGAAAATGAGAGATTATTGACCAAGAGACCAACACCTTTGGTCACGATAGTCTCCTGAAATTAACAACTAACCAAAATTGATAATTCTAAGTGAGCTGACAAAAAACAACCAAGATAAATGACCACTTTTGGTCACGGGATATAAACCAACTAAAAATGACCAAGATAAATGACCAAATTTGATCACGAGATATGTAGACTACAAATGACCATATAACAATTGGCCATTTATTTGGTCATTTTGAATTATGTCACTCCAACAATGGAAAAAATTGAAAATTTGACAAAGAATTTGTACATTTTACTAAATACTAACACTGCAGATGGATTTAGAGACCCCCTTAGTGTTAGAATTTAGTAAAATGTAAATCGCCCCATGTGTCACAGCTCAGCTAGAAACACCAAATCATCTATCATCACGATGTTCTATCACATGTCCTAGGAGGGCGTGATGAGGCACTCCTCTTGGAAAATCTCAGTATGCTCAGAGCTTGTAGTTGTTCTCAGTCCTCTACCCCCCTCCTAGATTGTATTTTTAGCTCTTCCCTCCAAATTCAACCATGTATCTTGAATCATAATACTTTTAATTTATGATTTAGTTGATATGCACAAGTACGTAAAAGTGTGTTGGATCGATTCCATATTATAACCATGTTGTGGGTCACAGGTGTCGTGATAGAAAGGCCAGAATCTACAATAACATGTTCATTCCTTCCAAACAAGTGATCCATGCCCTCATATGAAATAAACATTCCCACTCAGAATGTGTTTGTCTCATACAAGCAATCAATGCCCCTTTTTCACCATACAAGTGACCTAATTCTAACCAACAAGTTCCAATACTTTCCCCACAACATCATTCTCCTTTTCCAATGACATGGAACAAAAGGGGATTTCATACCCTTGTGGTGCTTCATTATTTGCTCAAACCATGTCATGCAAAGAGAAAGATAAAATAACATTAAGTGGCATGTGACAACCATAAATATTACTGAAAACCTTGTCGTCTATCATATGTTCTTCCCATGTTAAATATCTTTCTAGATGGCCCTAGATTTGACTCTTGTAGGTCTCTTGAACAATTATAGGAAACTCTACACTAATCTTCCCAGTGCTGTGAAGGGAGTATTTTCTCAAACATTTCACAGCTCACAGGAGCATCCTTTATCACTAGAAACATCTTGTAGTCAAGTAGGTATGGAAGTCAATTTAGATAAGACCAAAGTGATTATATTGTCCATCAACAAGAAGACAAATCATGATCAAATTAGGTTAAAAATGAGCCTTTGGAGATAATACAGAACTACAAAGACCTGGCATTAGAGTTCAACAAAAGGCTGAATTGGGAATCATGTACAAGAAACACACTCCAAGGGAATGGAAGACAACTTTCCTTCTACAAAATAGGTGTGAATTGGAAAAGATGTAGGATCAGGAAATAATCAGCTCCCTATTCTAGACATTTGTAACACCAGTACTTCTATATGAATTCCAAGTTTGGACTTAGCTTGAAAAAAAACAAGTGGAGCAAAATACAGAGAATGCAGAAGCACATAATTTCATCATTTCTCCACTTGAGAGCAACTACTCCCTATGAAATCATGTTGGCAAAAACAAGTTTGTATTTGCTTGAGTTGGGAGCAATGAGGATGCTAATTTTGAATATACAAAGGGTGTCTGAAATGGATAACCAACAACCACCAAATAAAATCAACAAATAAGTGTTGTAGTGAAGGAACAACACATGAGAGATTCAGTGCGAGAACGGATAGAAAATTGGGACATGGTAGAAGAATTCCTTCTAAATAAAAAGGAGACCAAAATTCACCTACATGCTTGTTACATGATGAGAAAATTGAAGGAAAAATGCAGGAAAAAAAAGCAGTACTACCTAGTACATTGGCCAGTTCAACCAAATATTGAAATCAATATACAGGAATATCTGAAACCAATATGGCTTGGAAAAAAATATTGTATACACATTAGCCCAACTAAGTACATGTTGACATGGGATAAGATGCATGACAAGGAGATGGAAGGATCCCAAAGAATAATGGGGTTGCAGAACTAGTCAAACATGTGGTTGAGGATATGTAGAAATAAAGCAGTTATTCTTGCTTCATTGTCAGGCATATAACCACATTAGAAAGCAGTCCATGATGGAGGGAATCACCTAGACAATGATATTCTAGGATTTGTAACTTGAAGATATTGCAAAAAGAGCTTCAAGGATGACACATCCAAGGGACAAACTAATGCAGGCATGCCAGTACAAAATATTTGACCCACCCCAACAGAATTACCTAGAAAAGTAGACTAATGACTCATTCAAGGCATGCCTTATGGAGGGAGTCTTATGTATTTTTCCTTCATTTTGTTGTAGCATTCCTGCATTCTGATTTCTAACTTCTGCAAAGGCCTGACCTCACAAAGATGTAACTGATCCTTCCCACAGACCATTCCCCCTCATAGACATTTAATAAAATTCTATTTTATTCTATTCATGTCCTCTTATATTTTGTATTTTCTTGCATTTTGTGAAGTTGGCCACACCTTTTTGTTTTACTGTTGAACATTTATATATATTCCACCAATATACATTAGATGATATTTCACCTTAAATATGGACCAGTGAAAAACTTTTCAAAATAAGCACCTAAATTTACAAATAAGATTTTCCTTTCGTACTTCAATCAGCCTTTGTAAAGACATCCACAAAGGAGAATCCATAAGAAATCATTCATGCACAGTTAAGCTATGGCCAAGATTTCCATCACATCCTTCACATCTGCTTCTATTTCTACCACAACCATTACCCATTCCTCATCAAGAAACAAATGAAGAAGTTGGGGCCCTCCTGAACAATTATTTAAATATATCATCATTGCAAATACGCCCTCAAAAATATAACCACTAGAAATGTACCTTGAGTAATATCACCACTTTAAATTTAATATAGCATTATAGTAAATGCCCTGCCGAAATTGTAGAAATGACCTTACCACTTAAAAAACACTACATTAAACTGCCTCTTGCCTGCTGCAATGAATTGCCCTCTTCCTTGTTGCAATGCAATAAACTACCCTCATTCCTTACCAGATTAAATACCCTCAGTATCTAAAATTGGAATTGCCACAGGTAAGTGCTACTAGGACTTGAATTTTGTCTGTTGTGGGGATTTGAAATGATACACCTTATTTTTGTAGGAATTGAGTGAGTGACTGTTTATTTCCATTTTTATAGGTTTTCTGGAGATTTTTTGAAGACTCCAGGGAAAATTGAAACATTTCATTTCTGACAAGAAACCTTTCCAATTTCAAAATCAATTACCTATTGATTCTGGTCAGACAACCATTTTCAAAAACTAAAAAAATTTCCCATTTGACATTAATCATCAGGGCAATGCCTTAAGGGTGATTTTTGTGGCAATTTGACTAGAAATCAGTAATTCTTCAGATTCTCACACAATTGGGATCCGGGATCAGCTATCAAGGGATGCAATTTTGGTTTCTTTGTTGATAAGATTAACATTGCAACATAGTAAATTTGACATTAGTTGAAGTTATGCGTTAGTGAAATTCAAACCCGTGCATTGTACATCTTTCTTTGCCACCCAAGAAATGGTTTATTTTAAAAATACAGTGTATGTTAACGGAGACTTGGTTGGTTGGTTGGTGAAGAGGGGGTGTGTATTGTTACTCTCCCCAGGGACGTGTTCTCCCATTGTGGTTTAGCACACACACTCAACAAGGCCATTTAATGTGGTTGGGACTAGGGGCAAGTCTTGGGCGACTCTGCTAGAATAGATACTCCCCAATTGCAGCTATTTAGCCAAAGGGTGGGTGCTCTTGTAGCATATGAGATGTATCTGCTTCATTGTAATATCCCATATTGGACAGTGTCGTTTCTGTTGACCAGAAGCATTCAAAATAATAGTGTATAAATGTTTTTACAATTTTCATGATATGTTGTGACTAAACAGATTAACAACTAGGCATTAAAAGTTACAGGGTTGAGTAAAGTAAATCTTATGATCTATGGGCAGTTGTCACGTAGCCCCCAATGCCATTAAGACATCAACATCACTCTTTTTCCTTAAAACTGATTTGCCTTTACTCTAAATACTTATTTTCCAATATCGCATTGCCCTTGAGGACCACAGTACCCCTGAAGCCTCAACTAACCTGAGCAAGAACATTCAAAGCTACATACACAAACACAAGCATATCACTTTGATCTTGACAAATCATTCAATCAAAATATTAACTTATTAAAGAACAGAATTGCTTGACCCATGTGCCTTGGGTATCCCCAAAACCAATATCTAGCCCTGCATGTCAGCAAATCTGGCCCTTGAATTTTTTATTGCAGAGTTTGGCTACCAAACTTCTTAACACAATTGCAATCCTCTAATTGCTGTTGATATATAGGTTTTTCAATTTTCTGTTATTGGACAAATAGTTGTTAACTTCTTAAGGTATGCATACCTGTGCATTTGATTTGTTGCTCTCTTGAGGGTTGGTTTTGGTTTTGATTCAGTGATGCAATATAACATAGCGTCAAGCACATCTTTGTTGTTATTTAGGCTAATGTATGTGATGAGCATTTATCAAGTTATCTCAGGGCAGTTTCTTGAGTTGATAACTTATAATATAAGACTCAATTGTTGTTTATATTTAAAATATTGTAATTTGTGTCATACCACACCCTTGATGCATAAAGTCTCAACATTCCAAGGAAAGGGAGGGGGAAAAGGTGAAAAAATACAATCATTCAATTTGATGTTTTTGACCTCCACGAGTTGTACCCATTAAGAGACAAAGTGTTCTTGCAGCTTTGTACATATGATTTCTTTAAACTATTGTCATGTATAGTTGTGTGGGGATTATTATAAGTGCATTCAAGTATTTTTTTTCTTCCCCCGCTCTACTCTTTTCAAAAGTTATGTTTTCCTCAAATGTTCGTGAATCTTGTGTGGGAGGCTATATGAACTTTTCTTTCTATCTTACCGATGTTTATTTCTTACTTCTATTTGTAAACTTTTGTTATATGGATTTTGTTTTTTATTTTGACAATTGTTTCTTTTATGATATGCATTATTTTATTTCAATTTTCTCTTCATTTCAATGATTTTCAAGTCTTTTCCATAATTTCATGTTAACTTGGTAATCATGTAACTTCAAGTCTCCCATTTGTTCAGTGGCCTTTTACTGTGTGATATTAAAGACACCCTCGTCTTTATTTTTTGTTGCTTTTGCATAGCTTCTGAGCTATTGTTGCTAAGTTGTCTCTATTTTCTTCTGTTCTCTCATTTGTATAAGATATCATGTGAGATTATTCTTTGTTGGCCTTCTATGCATTTCAGTTATTTTCAACTTTTGTTCAACTTTCTTGTGACCAAATGCAGGCACATCATTTTTTAAACTCTCTCTCTCTCTCTCTCTCTCTCTCTCTCTCTCTGTGTGTGTGTGTGTATAAAGAATAGAGCTTTCTATCTTTTTGTTATTCTTTTCATTGTGCATATGTTTCAATTTAGTTTAGCTGGAAATTGCATTCTTAGTTATGTGTGTCGTTTGGCTTCTATTATGTGCTTCCTGCAATGGATTTTCGATTACTACTTTCGGTCAGGATAATTATTTTTTTCACGTGCATTGATAGCCTTGAGAAACACCAAAATGGAAAAATTTGTACAGAATGACACATTATATGAAGGTTGCTAATCTTATGTGTGAAACCCCTGAGGGAGTAGATGAATAATTACTTGGATTTCCAAGCTTATCCTTTAAGTCGCTGCTTTTTTAGATTGCTGATGTTCAATTCCAAAATTGTAAAGAATGGGAATAAGGAACAATTACTCATCATAATTCTACTAATGCAAATGCTACTCATGGTTGCTTAGAAATGAAAATTTTGACAAAATACATGTTCTTGGTATTCTTGATCACCCCGCATATAGAACTGAGAATTCACAAACAACCAAATATGGTACCATAAAATTGATCTAATTGTTTAATGTTGTACTTTTTGTTATAGTTTCATTCCCAAATGTCTCAAGAAAATGGGTTCTAAACTATGGGAATCATCCATGTGTATATCTTCTGTGTAGATTTGATCTGTGCACATACGATATTGCAATGAGTTTTTATGGTTCTAAGCTTCAACACTTTAATTGCATATGGATGTATGACATGTTTGTGTACTTCCAGTACATCTGATCGTAATGCAGAACAAGAGACATTGGTTGTTATGGATGACGACTTAGAGCGCTTCTGTAATCTTTTGCAAGCCAAATATGGAGGCCCTGCTTGGCATCAAGTCATGGATCATTCAACCCCAACCATGTATTAGCAAGCTTGGCGTCGTGACCTAGAGGTAGTTTTCTTTTTTTGTCATTGATACAAAGGCTATTGTAATACTCGCGGTGTTTAAGCTTCTTAGTAATGCATGCAATTTACATTCTCGGCTTCCTTAACCTTTTAATTGACTTTTCCTTCACCATGCTACTACTGCTATTTTCTAGGTTGGTCCTCCACAGTATTGAAGCAAAACAGTATATGAGGATGTTGCACCTAAACTAATGAGCGAGTTTTTCTGGGATGATGAGTTTCGTCTTAAGTGGGATGACATGCTTCTCTATTCAAATACTTTAGAAGAGTGCCCACGAAGAGGAACAATGATTTTCCATTGGGTCAGAAAGGTGTGCAGTAGAGAATTGACATTACTCTCGGTTTTCATGATGTTATGTTCCATTTTTTATATCTTAGTTGGTGTCAAATCCTGCAGTTTCCATTGTTCTTTAGTGATTGAGAGTATGTCATTGGTCATCGAATTTGGGAGTCTAGAAAGACATACTTCTGTGTGACAAAGGTATGGCTCTTCACTATTTGATAATTGATTTACTTTTAATTTGTTGTAGTTGGCCTTTTGGTGTAAATATACTGTATGAGATGTTTCATAGAGTGGTTGAAGGGGTACATCAAAGTTGGTGTTCTAGTTGAGAATATTTTAAAGAGATATGTGCCATTTGATGTGCTCCCAATCAGCTGTAGGTAGTAACAAGGATAGCATTTATGTTTTCTTTTCCTCGTGTTCTAGCGTGTCTGGTCAAGGATTAAAAACTTCATTTTTCCTTAATTCCTTGGTGCTTGAACAAATACAGGAAACATTTGTGAAAATATTTCTATTTGGTCCTTGTTGTAGTTGCAACCTAAACCAATTCCTATTCATCATTATGTATATCCTCCAAGTCGCATGCTTGATTTTTTTATTAATATGATTTTTATTAAAGGGTATTTATAATTTTATTCTCGATATTTGATTGGGAATAGAACCTTCTCTATTTATTTGGTGATGTTTTCATTTTTGTATATGGATTATGTTAAAGATAATAATTCTAAGAATTGCTTTCATGACAAACTACAAATGTTCATGCCTAAGCATGTTGAGATCAAAATTGTTGTAAATTTTGATTGACTTGGTATTGAATTGATATAAAAATATGGGCTTTACAATCACATGATATCTTGTGAAACTTGTCACTACAATTAACCTGTATTTCTAGCTAATGCATATTGATTTTAACTAGTAAATGAAATAAAAGGGATATGATACCAAGTTTTCTGTGTATATCTCGCTAGATGCATTGGGGTCCATCGTGAGTTGATTGTGTATGTGGTAAGTTCTTCAGGATTGAACATATGATTAAAATTTAATACTATTCAAGAACAACTTGGTTAATGTGATTCTTCATAAAGGAAGCATCTGTGTGAGAACATAATGGTCATAGAGTGGTTTTGAGATGTTAACTCTAACTAATTCTGTCAACATTAGTAAAAACGAAATCGATATTTTATTCTCTAAAAATTTTGTTTTAGTTAATAGATTTTAAAAGGTTGATTTATGTTTTTGAGTTAATGTTTCCAGGGTGTGCCATACCCTTCACTCCCAAGACAGAGGAAACCAAGACGTGTTGACCTATACTATTCCAGCTGGTGCATCCGAGCAGGTTTTTTTTTTTTGCATTATTTCGTGATTTTTCTGCAACAAGTTTTTTTTGATAGCTTGTGATTGTCAGATTCATGTACTTGCATATTTTGTTGTTTAAATTTTCCTTTATATTTCAACAATAATGGAATCAAGGAAAGGAGGTGGACAATTGTATGCTTATGATGTGATCCTATTTCATCACAAAGACATGGGAATTCCATGGGAGATTGCAAAGATTGGAGTCCTCCAAGGAATGTGGGGAGTTGTCAAGAATATAGAACGTGGCGTGACTGCCATTGATCTGCAGGCCTTATGGAGAGGTATTTCATGTTCATGTATTTGTAGGTCTATTGGTTTTAAATGTTTATGCATTTTGAGTACACATGTTGTTTGTTGGAATTGTTTCTTTTTGCCATGTTAAATCTTGTGAAATTACTATGTACATTTTTCAGTCATTTGTTTTCTCTTTTTAGCGAGCAACAAAATTTATTGCTTAACATGTGTTGTTTGTAGGTAACCTTAATCGCAAGCTTTATAACAACATGAGGAGGGAGGCTGCTACAGTGTGGATACAGAAGCACATGCGCAGATATAAAGCTCGGAGAGCTCAGAAGCACGTGTAGTGCGGATACAGAAACATGTGCGCAGATAGAAAGCTGAGAAAGTGGACCATTGAGTATGAAGAGCTTGTTGCTGAGGTGTTTCCATTGAGTATGAAGACCCTGTTGATGAGGCTTTTCCATTGAGTATGAAGAGCATGTTGCTGAGGGTTTCAAGCTGCTAAGTATGGTTTTGAAGCTGCCGCGAGATCTAAGTATGGCTTAGTAGCCAAGTACAAGTGGGATGGTTTAGCCATTATAATATTTTGAAAATTCATCGATGTACTAGATGATTTTCATGTAAAGTTATATGGAGATGATTTTTTAGAAAAATCATATTTATTGTAATACTTAACATTTCATATAATATAATTTGTACGATTTGAAACTTATATGGTTGTACCTTATATTATTTTTAAGTGTTGTAATTAACTAATTAATGTGACATTGCATAATTCATATGTGTATTAGATGATGATAAATAATGTATGATTCTTTTTTTTTAATTTAAACATAATACCATATTAAAAATGTATATTGATTAATAATGGACACCATTAAAACTACTAAAATATAATAATGTTAAGTTATGAAATGAAAGGTTTTTAATGATGTGAATCAAATGTTGATCGAATAAAGATCTTTGTTAGAAATGTATGGTTTCAAAATACTAATATGTAGGACACAAAGGCTATGAGATGAACGGATGCTTGATATGATATGAGGAACAAGTGTGTATTAAGAAATAAATCTTAACAATCGACAGGGTAATACGATGACACAAATCGATAATCTCAATAACAACATAGTTTGATTTGGCAGGGTATAAACCCGGTATGTTGACAGGGATTGAGGTATTTCCCACCCTATGGTTCTTATGATAACTAAGGTCATGGGAGGGTTGTCCTGGGTCACGCTCCCCTAGATGTGTGATGACGACGGTCAGATGCTTTCTAGGAGGGATTGGGTTCATTGTTTAGCTGACACCAACGCTCTCAGTTTCTATATGGGTCTAGGTCATTGAAGTTGGCACCACAGATGTACTAGCATATGAAGGTTAGGGAGGATGCAAAAGTAGGATATGATGGGAGGATGTGTTAGCCAGTATGGTGGGGGGTTGGGGGTTCTATCACAGTATGTAGTGGTAGTAGGTATCCCTCCCCTAAATGTAATAGATTACTTTATTACTGTAAATATAAATATAATGATGTTGAGTCTTGATTATTAAACCACTAGATAACTCATATTGATAAAATGATTATGTCAAAGTATCCACGACTATTACATATGTCTGCATTGTTATTTTTAATTAACAGATATGCATAGGCATGATATTCTTACTTATAGTACATATGTGATATGTGCATGCACACTAGCCATGCATGCAGACTTTGCATATATCCACTACTATAGTTATACAAGTGCTCACCAGGTTAAATAATTGTGTAAGTTATTACAAAATATTAAGTCATTATGCATTGGTAATGGAAGTTAAGATTTGTAAGTTAGGTGAGCACTATAATAAATAATTTATTGAGTGTTGTCAGTTGAAATTATTGTCAAAAATTGTCGTAAGTAAGCATGAACATTGCTCCACATTTGACATTAGAATTGTACTATTGAATTATTAATTACAATTAGTTGACCCTTAAGGATACTTGTCTAAACATGTAAAAGTACTATGTTAGTAACTCATCACTTAAAAACTAAAACAAACAATTAACAAATGTTGTTATTATTATTACGGTTTATTCAATAATTATTATCATTATAAATTATTATTGTTATTTTCAAACTATTGTGAAATAAATAACTTCAAAATGCTAGTTAAATTAATTATTTCAACGTCTAGAATATTCTATCTCCTCAAATAAGTGGAATAATATTATTATTGGTGAATTATCCAAATCAAATAATATTTTTTGAATGCTATATGAATATTTAAATGCATTTACAAATCAGAACATCATTGTCAAATTGGATTTTTACCAAGTAATCAAGACATTGGAATCTTTTGATGTCGAGGTTGGCTTATTAATTATTATTTTATCCTAAAATCATTTAAAATATAAGTGGTAGCTAGATCCGCCTCATAAATCAACTCAACAGTGGTCATTCATAGAATTAATAATTGAAGTCAATCTGACATAACTAATTTAATAAACATTATTGTTTTAACTAATCTATAGAAAACATGATCTCGCAAACATATTAAATATTAAATTACCTTGAATAAGAAAAAGGGGATTAATGGGTTTGGGTCTCGAAAAGAAATGGGGAAGGTTATGGACTAAGGTTGAAAGAAGCATAGGAAGAGGGGTATAAAGGAAGGGTTGGACGGAGTAGTCAAGGGATTTTGTTTTTTTTGGGAAATGAAACTTGAGAGGGAAGGGAAAAACCTCGTTGAAGAGAGGAAAGGGAAAACTCTTGTTCGTGAAACAGAACAAGGAAGTTGTTATTAGAATTATCAGTTTGTGGGCTCAGGGGCTAGGAAGTATGTCGATTTCCCAGGGCCAGCAGGATCGAAGCTAGTCGATAGGGTGGTTTATTCAGTCGGTTGCTAAGTACTAAGGAGGCTAATTTGGATGCAAACCTGTCGAAAATACAAGAACTAAGGGATCTACTACCCTCTTTCGTACAAACGTAGGTCACCTTACTGGTATCATTTTCCTGATTTGAAGCCATATTTAAATATTTAAATGACTAAGCTTTTGGATAGAAATCCTAAATTTACATGCATGTTTATGTTTTAGTACTGTATTAACTCATACATAGTGAAATAGAGATATTTATGTATATGCCACTAAACTATTTATTTATTTATTTCAATAGACTCAAAAGAGTTGGATTACATCGAAACCTTGGGAATAAAATTGGTTCAGTGCTTCCTCCTGAAGGAGGAGCACTACAGTCCCTAAACACTCACTTGTGGCTCGTTCTGAGCCACATTAGTCTGAAACTTTCGTGATTGCGACCTTGCTTTGAGAATATTGGAAGATCTTCACTATTTGTTTAGTCTCCTATCGCACTTCTACTTCTGCGTTCTTCAAGTTTTCCACAAGTTCACAACTGAGATGTTTCGAAGTTGTAAATCATGTCAACCCCAAAACTTATCGCAATTTTTCATATGCAGGTTGAATGATACATGTAAGCTTCTATGCCTTTTCTTGTAACTCTGTGACCCTGTCAGTTCTCTTTTGTTGTTGTGTTCGTAGTTTTGTGACATGTTGTTGTAGCTTCTTCATGTCGGCAACCTTGGCCATTTTATCTTCTATCAGGAGCTTCTTTACTTCATTTTTTAGCTGGATAACCTCTACTTTGAGAATACGTAAGTGTTATGTTACTTGTTCTAGTACTTCATCGTCGATCAAAGCTTCCAATGACTAAGAAACATGCTCGACTTCCTTGACACAAAGTGCATCTGCTTCTTTTATCCTTGTCGCAACCTCAGTTGTTGCTTTTCTTCTTTCTTTCAGTACCTTTGGAGGTGTACTGGGTTTTACTTGTAATTCCAACTACGCGACCTTCCTGCGGAAGTTCTGTGCAACTTCGCCAAGTCAAAAGACTTTGGCTTCTGAAAACATCCCAGGTGTGATGCCTTCATCGGTAAAATTGTTGCAAGCCAATGTAACAATCCTGTCGAGCCGATGTTTGTCTTCCTTCCAAGTATTAACTTTTTGTTATGTTTCTTGGATTGTTTTCTTCATCCTATTGACATATTTGTGAGAATACTTTACCTGATTAATCAATGCACGTTCTTTATTCCTCATTTCTTTATTCTTCGAACATTAGCAACCAGAAAAATACATGGTGACATGGCCTAGATCTTTGACCATGGTATTCATCTCTGGCATTCTTAATTCAATTGCTTGACCCACTATTGGAACCCTTAGTGGTGGAGGTGGTGTCGATGCATCACTAGGCCACACCCCTGACGAGTCATCTAGGTCTTGCGACTCGGGCAATTGTGGCATGTAGTTGACCGCCACTCTGACTTCTTTTACTATATTGCAATGACTGTAGTAAATCAGTGATGCTACTTGTTAATTATGTTTGACGCTCAAATATCTTTTTTGTAGATTGTATTGGCGACTTCTGCCATTGCATCTATCATAAGTGTATAATCATCATTGGTAAGGCCAACAACTCCAGATGATTTTTCATCCTTCCCCTTCTTATGACCTTGCGCAGACTTTTTTGACTACTTTCTCGTATCTCCCATTGTTGGGTCTGTTGCAGTCGTACTTGAGTGACTCTAAGTATTAATGGAAGAAGTATGCATATTCTCTATTGGTTGTGGATCTTCTCCTTGTCTTCCATTCTTATTTTTCGATAGATCATCATGTCACGGCTCTTCTTTTGCAGATAGTTGATCATCTGCGATAGGGACTCTCCATTCTTCCGGCCAATCTTGAATGATGGCAACAACTTCAATAGCATATCGTTGAAACTGTGTCACCAAACATTGCATTTGCAGATCCTGTCGAAACTCCCAAAAAAAATATGATGGGTCCTGACCGAAAATCTGATAATGTTCCAAAATCGCTTAAAGGTCGTTGTGGTGAACCTAACCTACTTCCTAACAAAAATCCTAAAGGCCTCAACCTGTAAAAAGAATTTTACGTTATTGTATTTTTATTTCTTAGTAACTCTTTGTCGAATGAGATATTTTGGTATCAAGCTCCTCGGTATAGGATAGGAACATCTACCCCTTGGTAATTTGTTGGTTATGCCCATCCAACAAAAGAAATCAAAATTAGTAGCCAAGAATAATGAAATCGGATACAGTTTCCTATACCTCTTCTACATCTATTGATAGTTCATTTAGCAGATAGTGCGACCAGTTGAGCTAGACTCCTGCTGCACACAGTTCTATCGCAACAATTGTCCATGCGGTGCACTGGTTCAGTCGCATCTTCCGCATCAACTTGCTAGATAGAACCTTAGATGCGAACCGAACAACAGTATCATTGATGGAGGCGATATCAAAGCCTCTTGTGTCTCTTGTCAGGGCCTACTTCTCTTTCAACTTATTCAATAAAGTGTCATGTTCTTTCCCAGTGAAAAACTGCGCTAGGTCGACGCCTGCAAGGGAAAGCTCAGTGATTGCTTCTATGACCGCAACATCCGCTTAAATCTTCTAGTCGAGCCATGGACATCCACCATGGAATGATACGAGAAATTGTTTAACACATTTGCATTCACTTCTGTTGTGCAGCCAAAATGTGGCATGTGCATCAACGACAACAATCCAGTTTTGTCCAACCCTCTTTCCCATTCCATTGGAACTACGTGGATGGGGCCATCCTCTGTCTCTCGGACAATAGTCATGTATCTATTCATTTCCAATTCTGGAAACTTGCGCAAGTCATGGTTGACAAAGCCCATCTTCTGCAAGTTTGGAATTATGTTCGTCGTTACCCGAACTCCTTTCAGTATGGCAGGTGATACCAATTGATACTTTGCATATCTGCCAGGTCTAACCTTAAGCGCATCTATTGGCCTGGGAGGGACATAGTCTGGCAGCATGGATGCAGATCCTACTTCTTCATCAGTTGATGGTGGTGTTGTTTCATTCTTGCAGGTGCCAAATCGTTTCCTTTTTGAAGTCCCAGGTGGGTATGGTCGTAAAATAACTATTGGAACCATCGGTGACTATGTAGCTTCTTCTACGACTGTAAACGATGGTGGAACAAATCCTGTAGTGTCTTCCATAATGGGCATAGGTGAAGGAGTCTCGACGCCTGATTCTTGAATGGTGCTCATACTGAAAATAGGAATGACCATACTCTACAAAATACCATCTCGACTCTTATAGTTGCAGACAAATAGCTCAACGTACTTTGTCGGATGCAATAGAATTGAATGAAACATCGGCACGGAGAAGATATGTGTTTACATGTTCAACCAGTCATTCATTCACACGATCGAGCAATAAATGGAAAGGTGGAAACGATTTTTGTCACGTGGAGCAATCTTTCTAATCATTACAAGGAAACCACCAATCAAACTGTCACTTTGCCTGTCAGTTCAATGGTAGTTATTGTGCATTAATGATGGAAGTGACCAAAAAGCACGGCGTCGAAATCTCCCGCGTCTTCAAATTAACTACTAGCCAACTATCACTTGCGACCAAAATTCTGTGTGCGACAACAATTCTTTTTCTACGACAGGTCTAGAGCCTACGACACATTTCTTTCTTTGCAACAAACAAACAGTCTGTGGCAGCCTTTCATTTTCCTCGACAGACAAATAGTATGTGACAAATTTTTCTTTTTCCTCAATACACAGATAGTCTGTGACAACTTTTCCTCTTTCCTCGACATACATATCACATGCGACATAACACAGATAAATTTGAAACAAGAGCACTCATACTTTTTTTTCAAAGGTAACACTCATAAATCTGCGACTTTTTGTTTTTTTCTTTCTCTTTTCTTATTTTCTCTTTTCTCTTTTCACATTTCACATTTCACAATTTTTTTCGGAACTATTTTTGAACTCTCAGTCGACGATATTGCGGTTATCACGGTAAGGCTTTCTGAATTCCATTCACCAATCCCTTGAAAGGTGTTCCATCTAACTTCTTCAATTAAATTGCTTCCCCTTCAGTGATCTGGAGAACATTGTACGGTCCTATCAAATGTGTCCTGAGCTTGCCAGGATGCTTCAGTAACTTACTGTCGTATAGAAGAACAAGATCTCTGACCCGAAATTGTTTGATCTTGATATGTCGGTCATGCCAAACATTTTGCCGCACCTTCTCGACATTCTAATGATAGCCTGCGACAAACATTTCTTCTTCCAATTGTACAAGCTGCAACAATCTTTCTTCGACAGTGCCAACATCAATTATTTTAGTAATCGCAGCTATCCTCGGACTGGGTACAATATATTCCATCGACATGACAATCTCTTGTCCATAAACCATCAAAATGGAGTTTGGGCTGTCAACTTCTTACAGGTCGTGCGATATGCACATAGAACCGCAGATACCTTTTGGTCCCAATCATCTCTTTGAACATTGCAGATCTTTATTAATGTGTCTCCAAGATATTGTTGAATGCTTTGTCAACACCATTCGCTTGTGGGTGATATGTTGTCGTCTTCCTGTGGTGTATCTAGAATTCTTCAATTAATTCGTTGATTCACTGATTGACAAAATGTGTGCCCTAATCACTTATCAAAATCTTCGGGCATCCAAATCTAGTTACAACATTGTCGAACAAAAATTTTGCAGCAATCACAGCAGTACAATCTTTTATTGGCATTGCTTCAGCCCATCTAGTTAAGTAATTTGTCGCAGTGATAATGTATTATGCACCTGTTCTCTTTCCTTGTGGATTAATATGTCCGACAAAATCATCATCCCATTTGTCGAATGTTTGTAAAGTTATCTGATGTACTAGCGGCATTTCATCTCATCGCGACGGCTTTTCAGTTCTCTGGCAGATATCACAAATGCGACAATAATCTCGAGCATCTGCATGCAAAATATGCCACCACAATCCTGCTGGTAATATTTTTTGCATTGTAGCTTTTTCCGCAAAATGGCCTCCCACGACACCAACATGTGCTTCATTCAATATCATTGGTCGCTCATGCTCCAAGACGCAGCGACGTAGAATTTCATCTGGTCCCATTTTCTATAATTGTCTGGCTATCAACTGGAAATCCACAGCTCTCACCACTAACGGTTTCTTCTATGTTGTAGTGAATTCCGCTGGTGCATATATCGTACTCAATAATTCTATAATATCTCTGTAATGGTCATCAAACATCTTGATCGCAAATAATTGTGCATCTGGAAGACTATCGTCGAGACTACCAGGTTCTTCTCCACTTTCTATTCTCGACAGGTGGTCGGGTCTTGAATTTGGACGATCGAGTTTAACAATGATCTCAAAATCAAATTCCTAGAAGAGGAGAAGCCATCGACAGATATCCCCCCCCCCAACACTGTCTTATTGACCAAGTATTTCAATGTTGAATGGTCTGTAAACATCTTGAAATGTCCACCCAAGAGATAGTGTCGAGATTTTTGAAGCGCATACACCATAGCTAATCCTTCTCTTTCGGTCGTGGTGTAATTCTTCTTTGTTGTTGATAATTTTCTATTGGCAAAGACGATAGGATGATCAATAAAAACTTCGCAAGGTTGCGCAAGTACAACATCGAGCGCGACAAACGACACATCGACATGTACATGAAACTCTTTTTTCCAGTCTAGAAAAACTAGGATGGGTGTTGAAACCATCTTATTCTTCAAGATATCCAGGCTCTATTGCCATTGTTCAGTCCACTGAAACATGATGGGAGCAGTCACCTCTGTGTATCCTCTGATAAACTTTCGATAATACCATGTATGTACCAAAGCCATTCTCAACTTCTTTACTGTCAAGGGTGGTGGTAGGTCGATGATGATCGTCATTTTAGCAGGATCTACCAAGATTCCATCGCGACAAACCACATGACCCAACAAAATTCCAACCGAGGCACAAAAAATACATTTCTTTAGATTCAAATAAATATGATAATGTCGACATTGTTCCAGCAATATTCTAAGGCTCTCAATATGATCTTTATGAGCTCAAATACAATCCAGTCATCAAAATAGACCTCAAAAAACTTATGAATAAAATCATTGAAAGAAGCCACTACTATCCTAGAAAAAATAGCAGGCGCATTATTGAGTCTAAATGGCATGACCGTATACTAAAAACACTCCCACTCTGTCACAAAGGTGTTCTTATGTCAATCTTCCTTCGCGATTCTGATCTGATGATAGCCAGAGAACCCATCAGTAAATGAATAAACTTCTTGACCCTTGACACTCTCCAATACCTCATCTATAAACGGAATCGAACATGAGTCGAGCAAGCAGGCATCATTCAGTTTCCTTAGGTCGACCAGATACGCACTTCACCAGCAGTCTTATTATCTTGCACTACCATCAGACTGATCCACTCATATTCTTCTGCAGGTTCTATGATACCCGCATCCAACATTCAATCTAACTCTGTCTTTTCGTTTTCTTTGTACCTTGGGTTCAGTCAGTGCGATCGTTGTTTAACAAGTTTTGCATCAGGCTTCAATGGGGTCTTCATTTCTCCAAGATCTCTGACAATGCCTTCTATCTCTAATAATTTCGTGGAAAACAAATCCTAAAATTCATGCAGTAAATTTGTGATCTTCTCAACAGTCTCTACATCGTAATAATCTTCTATATTGGCAAACTTCGGATTTTCTAGAGGCCCAATATTTACTTTATTGATTTTTAACGGATTCAGAAATTTGTCACTCGACACAGCCAATCCTTCCACCACACGAGTGCCTTCAAATCCATGAATGTTTATATCGTGGGGATCACCATCATTTGGTTCGCATGTTACATTATAGCACTTCATCCAATGTTGGATTGTCTTCCTCCTCTAATTTAAATGTCATTGATACAAGAATATTTCGAATATCTTACTCTTGATTATTTGTAGAGCAACATCAACCGACGAATGATCATCAGCGAATTCAAACGTCTAGGTGAAACTGGAAGCTAAATCTTCCCATTCTATGGTTCCTCGTCACAACTCAATCGATGTATACCAGTTCCTTAGTATCATGTCTAATGTGTGTACAATGATGGACCCATTCTTGTCACGAGCATGCCTCCCAAGTCGCACGAAAATTCTCAATGTCCCCGACATGACTAGTCAGTCCTGTGTATTTTTGGTCAAATTACATCACTTTCTCTCCAAATTGAACTTCCATTAATCTCAGGCAATGGGACCATTCTAAGATAGATTGTTTATGTGCGACCCACCATCTAGCAAGTGTGGATTTCAATGCAAAGTCCAAAGCTGACAGTCGTTGAGGTTCTGTCACTTTTTCTTCAAATTCTGTCAAAAAATAATCTAAGTTATGAAAGCCTTCATAAGTAGGTAGATCACATACTCCAATAACTACCTGTTGCACAGATTTTGTAATTATTGTGCATCTTCTCATAGACACTTCATGCAATTGGTTCTGCCAATTTTCCATAGCTTCTCCAAAATCCAATGTGCAAGAACTAACACTTCACCAATTGAGTTTTTCATCGGTCGTAGGATTCATATAATCACCCATTGCAGAAGTAATGTTATAGATGTGGCCCAGATATCCACCATGTCCTTCACTATTCACTTGCTCGACATACCTCAGGCCTTCTAGAGGATCAAGCAATGCGATCACCCTTAGTTTTTCATCTTCAAACGTCATTATCATTTTCTTGAAATTGATGATAGTTTGATTATCAATGGCCCAAACAATCCCCAAAAGCGCACGATACGGATTTGTATCATCGACAATGTCTATCACCTCAAAGTCTGCATAAGTGTGATGTCATTCTATTTCGACGGAGACTTGAGTCAGTTGATTGATAGGTAAAACCTTCAACTGGTTTGTTAGTCTAAGTAGTACAGGAGATTGTACTAGTCTTGGTTTTCCCATACTCTCCCAAGTTTTCCTAGTAATAATGTTCACATCGGATCCCAAGTCCAGAATAATATAGCCCATGTCATAATCTCCTATCTGGGCAGTCATTCTCAGTTCTCGATCGATTTTCAACATTTTCCCAACGTGATTAACCCTCTTTTCTTGTCACACATCTTCTTGAGGTTCTTCTATTAAAGCCGTCAATTCTGCTAGAGCATCTTTATATTGGGTTAGTGTCGAACAATTTTTAAATAACTCTTTTAATTTACTAACATTTACTGTTGGTTTCTGTCGAAACAACTGATCAAATCTCTCAGGCATCTCCAGGATTGGTCCTTCAGACGATATAGTTGTAGAGGTCGACACTTGAGTTATGTCAACGAACTCTTGTCATGTGTCCAAGAATACTTATTTTTCTTTGTGGACGTCGAATGGTACTTTCATCTGTGTTGTTGGTTGCACTCACGGTTGTCCATACAATGCTTCTTAATCAACTCTAGTCGCAGTACCTCCTCTCGTCATGACAGCAATACTCGGTTCCCTTGGTTCAGCAGAGATCTTTTATATGTTCGGATCGGGATTCTGAGGTAGATTATGATTTCCCACATTCTTGGCCTGCCACTTCGCAATCAACTAAGGACATTCCTCGACAGTATGATCAAAAACCTTGCAATACGAACAAGTCGTAGTAGGATTTGTGCAGTCCTTGACAAAGTGTTCAGGTTGTCCATAATTATAACATATCATTTGGCCTCTTCCGTGACCAAATCCTCGTCATTGGGTTCTGAAAAAGTCCACCCCACTGGTTTGAGGGTATTGTGCTTGACAGTACTGAGGCTAAGTGTATTGATTCTGTGGATATTAGGCTTGAGGTTACTGGTTCTGAAGAAATTGAGCCTGGGCTGGCTCAACCTGCATCTGTTCATCGGTCTTCATCAGGTACGTGTCGACAGTTTTCTCTTGCAGCAGCTAATATGCTTTGCAATCTTTCTCGCATGGCCCACCTACCAAGAAAATTTACAGTATAGAATGGCTGGCGCACTTACAAGTTTATGTAAGTATAAGCATTCTTTTGACCAATGTTCTCCAATCTGACATACTTGACACCAAGGCATCCCTTGTATACTCATCGGATTTGGTGCTCCTAATATGACATAAATCATAAGCATCGGGCAATAATCTTTATGTTGTTCTTCGGTTCTACATCTGGTACACCATAGTTTTTATTGTACTTACTTTCTTTTTTTGATATCCTAAAGTTACCGAGTAAGGTTGGCAAGTTGCCACTGGATTTGCATCATTCCTGCACCAGTTTCTCCAACCGGTGAGGCTTCTAAATTCATAGCCAGTTCCAAAACCTCGCTCTGAGATACGATCCTCTGTGGCAACATCATTGCAAAAAACCAATCTTTGTGTTGGACGTCCGACATTTGAAAACTTACTTTGGCCATCAAAGTCTTGAATCTTTGATCGAAGTCCCAAATAGACTCCGTAGGTAACTTTTTAATTTCTTTCAACTCCGTAATGCACTGTGACTCAGATTTTGGTTTCTTAAATCTATCAATCATGTTTGTATATGATCCAATGTCTTCAGAGCAATTCCTGCAGGGACTATAGAAAATTTCATGTACTAGTCGAGTGCACGACCTCCAAGGGTCGTGATCATCTGAGCTTTATTTATGGCTTCGTCTTGGACTTGTCGCACGGTCCAATACGGCTTCACATAGAAATCTGAGGTAGATTTAGCAAGAGTAAATACATATGTTAATTTTGAGGTAATTGATATTTTGGGTGTTCGTGACCCATATCCTTGTTAAGAATTTATTGGGAAAATGACAATTCTGTTTTTATTTATTATAAGAAGATACAGTGACCTTTGATTCTAATGGCACAAGAGTAATAAAACCCTTGGATCCATATCAAGGACCTACGTATACTAAACCTACTAATGATGTCCTAGAACATTATGTTCTTGACCATATTTGTCATGTGACTGCATGCAAGCGGGCTGGTTATATCAACCCCACAGTAGATGGATCAGTGAGTTGGCGGATCATTCATTCTTTTGATGGATATTATGAAGAAGCTATGAACAATTGGCGGCATACAAGGCATGAGATGTCCATTAGATGTTGCGCTACTGTCAAATTAGTGTATGATGGCAAATCAGATTTAAAAACTTTCTTTTAGTACTATAGAGTAGAAAGTTGCAGAGGAACAAAGACCATATCTCCTATGGCAAATTGGTAAGGTTACACTTTCTTATTATATGCACTAGCTATGTGCCTATGATACTGTTATCTAAGGCTATAAGTCAATTATTTTTCTCCAAAACCATGATGATGCTTAAACAGGAGCTTCAGTACAAAAGATTGAGACACTCCAGAGCCATTTTGTATGCAATTATTCTTAAGAAGAAAAACAAAGGAAACATGCACACAAAGCCCTTTACAGTGTAAAGAACCAGTACCTTCCTGAGTTTTAAAACACAGGATTTCCTATATATGCATGGAATCAGAAAATTTGCATCTTGAAAACCGACTCCTAAAAACCTTGTTTAACTTGTCGCTTATAAATCCATTCCTGCTCAGTCGGCGTCAAGGAGCTTACTCCAAAAGAAAAATATAATGTCCTTCGAAAGTAATTTGTGCCTTTTTCATAGATTACCAGAGGCCATTTCAACTATCTAAACCTAAACAATAATTTTGGAAGGTTTATTCTCAAATGCATATTAAAATACAGAACCCCTTCTTTAGAATATCCCTTAAATGACAAATTGCCCTCACATGTAACACGCATTTCTTCACCTTTAAGAAGTGATACAAATAACCATCCATAATGGGCAAGGCTTGCATATAATTCTTTATACAATATAGTTTGATAAAAGACAATTTAATTGAAGTTTATAGTGTAAAATGGACAGAATAATCATGTTTGGCAACCATACGAGTAACATGCTGTGGTTGGAACATGAAGGATAAAATTAACCTATAATCAGTAGTTCAACGCAATTTGGGTTTATTCAAAGGGAGTTTATTCAGATATAAAAGGAAGCTTCGCAAACATCAGCATAAAGTTTTATCTGGGGTCAGATCAAGAATTTCAACTATGCCTCAAAACACAGCTTTCAAGACTGTATAAGTTAGATGGGAACATAAACCATTTTCTAAATGAAATGCATTTCAGGAAATCACACTCCCCTATCCATTAAGTACTTCTGACATATTTTCAGAATTGGTTTTAAATATTTACAAATAAAATAGAACCTTTACAAAAGAATGGAGGAGTGTAATAACTACTTACTAAAACATATGCAATTACAGAATCCTAAGCATTTCAATTTATTGCCTCTTACAGGAATAGTGACATCTCACTTGAACCAATGAAAGGAAACATGCTTTCACCGAACAAATCAACAATAGATGCTAATAGTTTCCCTGTACTTGCATCTTCTTTCCAGGTCTCAGCTAGAGAACTCCCAGGCTTTGCAATCTTGCTCATCCTTCCCTTCTCCTTGCTGCTGGCTCCTGTCATGTTTTCTTCAGAACTCTGTCCTGTAACTTTGCCAAGGGCAGATTCTCCTTGGCTATCAATAGCTCGGCCTTCAGACGTTGCTTTTACAGACTCAGCCAAAGTTTCAGATGACAGGCCGCCAATAGAGCCATCAATCACAGGTTTTTTCCAATTCTGTTGTGAAGAACAATCTGCAACAAGCTTGCGCTTACTTAAGGAGCTCAACAACTTTCCAGGAGAAACAGAACCTTTGGCTGCATCATTTATGGAAAATGACAACTTGCTAACAAGCATGAATAAAATAATACGAAGGAAATGTTTTAATAAGAAAATGCATACTGTTAAGTTAGGCCTCTATTTACCAGGATGCAATGTTGTAACCACTTTTGCAGTAGTCCTTAGGGTAGACCGGGTAGGGGAAGATATATGACGTGGAAACGATTTTAGGCCTTCAAACATGCATCTACCTGCAGCATGCTGAAAGAAGACAACTGTGCACAATTAAATGATGAAAGCTAAGCACAACCTTATTGCTCATCTTATATACAAGAGCTCCCATGTAGTGCATAGAAGATCCACTAGTGAACTTGAACATTCCAAAGAAGAAAACCCAGCTTATACTAACTATTAAATGTATTATATTTTCACCTCATCTATTAAAACTATAATAACTGGTATTCAGGTCTCTCCTCTGGTTTAAACCAGTAATATTACCAGCATCCAAATTAGTCTAGTTTTTAATTTTCAAAAAAATTTAATTGGATAACTCCAGTTTGATCACAATCCAAAATACCAATATTTCTTAATCTGGTAAAGTTTGTCATTCAGAAGTTCTTGTAAGGGCGAAATTGTTGCTGATTGGCACAGTAACCAATGAAGAAATAGATTTATTAAACTCAACTCTTGTTATTAATTGCCAATTGGCACTGGGCACTGGGGTGGAATCATACCAGTAAAGCACCATATACTCGCCAAGCTTCATAACGCTTCATCGCATTTTTTTGACTCTCGAGGAACATTTCTGGTTCTAAGAGTTGCAGATAAAGCTCCAAATTTGGCAATATAAGTAAGCGCACCTGACATTTTTCAATATTTAAGCACTTCTTGGAAGAAACATGAAAGACTATGCACTTGATAATTTGGAGACTAGGACTGTTATGAATCTGAATAGCTTCAAAAAGTATTTTGGACATAGTGCAAACTGATTCTTTCAAACCATGTTAGCATGCCAAAGAAAGTCATATGTTTTAATTCATAGTGTTTCAAAATGCATTCTACAACCTGTGGAGAAAATAAAAGGAAACAGAAACAGTACTCAACAGGGGGCAATGAGATACCACGCTAGGTCCCAAAGCTGCTAGGCCTTGAACAGCACCATAGTGTTGGGTCAATGCTTTCTTAGGATCAAGAAATGCATGAAGAAGAGTCTTCGTCACCCGTGACTGGAGATTGTGGTATACATGGCCATATCTGCCACCACAACAAAGTAAAAATTATGATCCATTTTGAAGTCATCTAAAACACATCTTGACATATAGATTGAACAGAACTGGAATTAATTATAATAATTATCATAGTAATCAGAACCACAACCACCCAAGGATCAGACTGGGACTCAACAGGAACCAGCTTAGGGTCAGACTAAGACTGGATTGGAAAACCTGGTTGAAGAACTGGTCTACTAAATGTAAATCCAAACCATTAGACAACAAATATGCAAAGTTTGCTAATGTATATAGCATGTAAGGGTGAATATAGCAAAACAGCACCAAGTGATGCATATTTGAAACAAAATACATTACCATTGAGACTCTAAATGGCCTCTAGAATCCCAAAATCATCATGCGACAGTCAATAACTACATATCATCAAAATCACTGCCTATGTTGGGATCCTCGTCATTAAAGCATTGTCTTCCCCCTCCTCTAGCCTCTACCTTGATCCTACAGCGAAATCAATACTAATGTTTGGTGCTACTTGTAGACCAAAGTCCATCCACCCTGTTGTTGCTATCACAGATCAAAACTTATTAGCTCATCATGTCAGCATAATTGTTTAACTTCCGGGGCAGGTATGAGTCATGACCACAGGTTATAGTGGTAGTTTGTTGATGTATTTACAGATATTTCCCATAAGAAACTTTCCAAACAATGTAGCAACTTTACTATCAATAACTCGAAGAGAGTTTTCACAAAGATTGGCTTATAGGCTAGAGTGTAATGAGAAGTGGTTGAGAAGCAGGAATTAATGTCTTTAGGTTGCATTTGCTTCGCATGTTCTGCAATTAATTTCCTAAATCTCGTAATGATGTGCAGCTTGAATTATAAACCTTTAGGTCTCATAAAGCTCTTAAGTGAATGAGTATGATATACCTGAATTGGAACTGCTAGGGTAGGAAGATATGTAGAGGGAGAGAGAATGAAAGTTTGTGGTGTATGTAAACAGTAAGGTAAGCCTCCTGAGCCTGACATTCTTTTAGGCCACTCTATTGTACAGCAGGTAATGCATGATATTAGAAAGCATACTTCGATTGCACATTTTGTAGGTAAAATAATGTAAGTTGTGCTTAGGAAATGGTTGCATGGCAACTAGAAAGTGTATAGTTGGAGAATCAAGACCACCAGAAAACTGTCAAAAGGATTTTGCTCATTTATTCTTAAGCTGTCTTTGTTAGTTTTTCAACCCTTTAACAGATCTGATTAGCAGTCTTCAGTTTAATTATTCACTTTCAGATTTTAACCAACAAACATAAATATTGCAGGTCTGAAACATTAAACAACTGTAATACACTGTCTAAGCTAACTGAAAATGCACAGCAGAATAGATCACATAACCACACTGAAACGACAAAATCGTTTCTTACACAAATTACCCAGTGCAAATAACGCAGATACTCCATGAAAGGAAAAATAATGTATTATATGATTGATAAGATAATGATGATTTACAATGAGAAATGATGCTTGTATAAATACCCATGCAAGGGTTGCCTTGGTGATGAGACGCCACGTTTCATAAAGTGTCTCTTCATTTACCTTTTCATTTAATTATTTAATTAATTTATCGATATTATTAATATTTATTGATAGTAAATACTTATTTATTATATATTTTGTTCATTACGTTGCCTTCCCCTTAAGGGCAGCTTTGTCCTCGAAGCTTTATTGAAGACGAGGCTTACATCTGATTTCTTGCTTGTAATGTCATCCCTCGATCTTTTGTGTTAGTAACTCTGACACTTGACGAAACGCAACGATATGAGTTACGAATTCCCAAGAAAAAATGTGCATCGAGTGTGATGTGGTCCATCCGAGATCTATTTTCATTGGAACTATTTGTTGATCGCTTTGTTGGATATAACTTCTTGTTTTCTGCTTAGTTTGTTGATTTTATGTTCCTTTTCTGAAATCATAACTCCTCTGTTTATGTTCATTTTAACCCTGTCGTTGGTCAAAATATTTTGTATAATTTGGGTGTCGATAAAGAGTTTTTATTGTTTGTTTTTTTATCGAGAGTTTGGATGCTTCCTTCAGGATTTTCTCTAATTTATTCTCTAATAGCTTCTTATCATATTGAATCTTTGTGAACTTTTCTTCTTGCGACTTTTCGTCCTCTCTTAACTTCTTAATCTGTTCTAGCAATTCTTGATTAACTCGTTTTAAAAAAAAAATCTTCATCATTTCTTGATCATTTTATCTGAAGATTTTGATTGTGATTTTTTAAATGGTAATTCTCTTCGATCTTCTCTAACAACTTATTCTCAATGTCTTCATGAGCTTGTTCTGGCTTTCGATTAATTTTTAATTTCTTGATTTTTGTGACTGGGGTTTTGTTATGATTTCTCAACCAGACAATTTCATCCTTGTTGTTTGAGATTGTTTCATTGATCCTTGCTTTGTGAGTGTTTTGAATGTCGTCCTTTTGTTGCTGAAGCTCTTTAATTTGTTGTTGATGTCAATTGACCTCTAATTCTTGGCATTTTAACTTCTCATGAATCTATGCAATATCCTCGTCTTTGTTGATGATGATTTTATTTAAACGCTTTACTTCTTCTTCTAAGTCTTCATAGTTTCCATAAGTTGATCCTCCGTCTGTATTTTGTGATTGGGGAACTCCCGCTAATAGATCATGTACCGTTATTTTATTCTTCCCATGGAAGAAGGTCGTGAACTTCCATTTTGCATTGACAATGAACCTTCCCAATGTTTCTAGCCAATTGGAACCCAACATTATGTCAACAAGTTTGTCGTCTATAGCTGCAATGATGAATTGAGATGCAAAATTATAATCATTGATCTGTAATGGTAATTCATTTATTTGATCTTCGTTCGACTTGTTCTTCACTATACTTGATTTTGGAACCTGTAGCTAATTAGCAAGATCAACATTAATAAAATTTTCTTTAATGGCTGGGCAAATAGAAATAGCAAATGGACTTTCATCAAAGATTCCATAAACCTTTAACATCGCCATAGGTGTTTTCGATGGAACGTGCAAGAAC
>LPNX010268647.1:86446-129776 GCA_001517045.1 Pseudotsuga menziesii | reverse complement strand
TGTAGATTTTTCTATGACAGAAACTGGTCCTATCCATTCACATCATAAAAGTATAATATACTATCTTCACTCGTAAAAGTTAATACACTTCTTGTTCCTAGGCACCTNTTCTTTTTCCATCATTCAGATTTGTCTTTTCCATTTTGACCTTCACTTGGATTATCCTTTTGACTTTATTATAATATAACCCTTTTCACTCTCTTGATAGTCTTAATATATATATTTAAAAATATATATATTTTAATATACTTTCCACTTTAATTAATCTTCCACATGATTCACTTTTTTTTTAACTTTTTTTACCTTTTATACAATGTGTGGGGAACGAAATAAAAAAGAATTTAATCTTTTTTCCCATAATTCACAAAGTTTGCCTTTGATAATTAATCTAGTATAATCTAATATGGATGGATGTATATAATTTTCAAAGGGTCACAACCTTTACTTGATCGCGTTGATTGCTAAACAAACTTTGATGCAGCCCACTATAACTTAGACCACGCAGTGATTATAATGCAGACCACGATAATAGGGCACTGAAAAAAGTAAAAGTGGTGTTACACTAGCACAAAGTGGTCCCACTAATCGATCTTTGAGGTCTCACGTTCAACTCGATATCACACGGCAGCTGGTAATTTCTTTATAGATTATGGTGGTAGCAGTTGCGACGGAAGGTAGTTTCTTCTAGTGTTGTATTCCGACGATGGTATCTTCTGCCGCAAATTCTGCGACTTAACGTAATTTTCATAAACCGTAATTGGTAGCAAAGTAATTTTTCTTTGATAAACTTCTAAATTTTAAATGGTCGAGGGTCTATGATGCTCAAAGACTCAAAAGCAGAGAGCCTCTGATAGAATGAGTGTGACCAATAGTCGATTCAGACAAGGTCTGAAATTTTTTTGCCAAAGGCAGGATCAGTGTAATTGCCCAAGAAGGGGCTCTGATACCAATGAAACGACAAAATTGTTTCTTACACAAATACCCAGTGCAAATAACGCAAATATCCATGAAAAGAAAAATAATATATTATATGATTGATAAGATAATGATGATTTACAATCAGAAATGATGCTTGTATAAATACCCATGCAAGGGTCACCTTGGTGATGAGACGCCAACTTTCATAAGGTGCCTCTTCATTTACCTTTTCATTTAATTATTTAATTAATTTATCAATATTATTAATAATTATTATTTATTAATGATTATTTATTATATATTTTGTTCATTACACACACTGTACACAAGATATACCCTGGAAACCTCAATCCTTGGGGAAAACCAGCAAATGTTTGTCTTCTTTTATTACGTGAAAAACCGAGCACTTATAGTTTTCGGAAAAAAAACGCACACCTAAGACAATTGAACGCTCAGCTAGCGCCCTCCTCCTTCAGGTTGTACGGCCAACCATATAGAAGCGTATGGATTCTTCTGCGGCTCCTTCAAACCCTCGATAACCACTTGTCGTTGGGCATAAGACTTATACGCCCTCTCTTGCTTACAGGGAGACTCCATCTGCTCACTGACTAACTGTGTTCAAAACCCTCAACCACTCTAAGACAATCTCAGCTTGAGAAAATCCCTCTCCAAAGCCTCTAAGAGAATCCCTCTCTTAGATATGATCACTCACTGATCAAACTCCCTCACTAACTCTCCCTTAGACTCTTTTATAACATTCACTTTATGTAAATACCATGGGCTCAATACCATGGACCCTCTAATACAATGGGCCCTCCAATACCATGGGCTAATTGACCTTTTAAATGAAATATTATAAAGGTCATTACAAAGAGAGTCACAATTTGAGGATACTTCCACGTGCTAAACACAAGCCAACATAGAAGCACCTATCCTCACTACAAACTTCAACAGTATTGTTTATCGATTAGATCCTTTTTCCCATGAACCCTAGCTTTTTAGAAAAAGTTTGATGGTGTACCAACATAAGTCGTCTGACTTTTCAATCAACGGTGTTTTCCGTTTGGAATGCCAAGACTGGGTCCACTTCCATAAAATTATCATGTACTTGTAGAATTTCTTTCCACAACTTACCATCAAGATGGGAAAATTTATTAGTTGTCATTAGACAATACCGTATCAGCTCTTAGTTCAGAGTGTATCAAAGTAGATTTATCTGGACTCCCAAGATTAGAAAAGGGAAATCGTGATTCAATGTGGTTTAAAGTATATGACTGAGAAGGTGGTCTAAGCAAATGTGCCCAATGTAATTGTTTTATACATTGAAAAGGACCCACTATATCAAAATTGGCCTGATCCTTAAGTGTGAAGATGATCCAGGAGGATCTGAAGAAGCTCCACAATCAAAGTCTTCAATCACCAGAAAGGACAGCGCCATAGCGTAGGGCTCGACAAGAGCTTTCTAGCGACGCTTGTTTCGCCTCAAACAGACTCCGAACGGTCGAGATATTGCATTCTAAAGCTTCGACAGAACGATACTTTTCATGTGCAAAGTGGCAAAAGAAGTGTCGCATGGCAGCACTAAAGGGTGCCACATGTCATGTACGATGCCTAAATGGCATCTCCATGTGACGACATATGGCATCCCAATTGGTAGTTGCAGGTGATGTCGTGTTGAGTTGGCAAATGAATTGGCATGTAACTGGGCAATGTGGACCAATCCGAAAACACCACATGGTAGCCCTAATCGCCACTATAATGATTTGTTCAACAAAAATATGGCAGCGTTGAGGTTTGAACCTGCAACCTATTGCTCACAAGCCAAGTGCCTTCACCATTCTTCCTACCTTATTTCTTGTGAAGACTTATGGTAACAAATGCTTTTATGTTTGTTAAAGTGTTATGGCGGAAAAAGGGGGGAAGCAAAAGCCCACGAGTTTGAACCCAGGTCTCCTGCCCAACATTCATGTTGACATGTGCAACAGATTTGTCTGGAATTATATGCCACCATCCACATTTAAAAATAGTGGTTACAACTTACAACAATGCGGCATTTAATATGCCAAATACCACCAGTACAACGTGGAGTATTATTATAGTATGACATGCGAATTAAATAGCATATGGCTTCAACCATATGGGAAGCACCATCATGGAGTTATAACCCACCAAACCAATGTTGATACATGTTTTAAAACATACCTCCTTTATAAAACACAAATTGTGTGAAGTTTTAACCATATTAGTTATAGTTTAGAATATGCCAAAGTGGGTATGGGTCAAAACACGTCTTTTTAGAACATGGTTATTCCAAGTTGTAATGCCAATGAATGGAATTAGCTCATGGGAGTAACGACATGTGAAACCACCATGACATATTTCATTTTATGTGGCAACAAATTGTAAATGTTTTTTATAAATGTTGGCTTATGGTTGTGAAAGCCAACAAATGGTTGGTTGTACAAACCAACTAATGGGCTAAATGTGAGCCATGTGAATTATGCCACTAAAGTGTGGCTTCAACTATTTAAGCCCTTGTAATTTGCATTGTAAGGGGAAATGAGAGCTCATTTGGAGAATCCGTTGGAAGGGTGGACTCCATTGGAGATGTGGGCCATTTGAGGAGTGACACTTTGGAGAGCTTTTGGGAGAAGAGCTCCATGACTCTTGTTGGAGTCTTTGTTCTTGGAGGATCGATGTGAGCTATCCATTTGATTCCATGTTTTTAGAGATCATGTTTTGAGATGATGCTTGGAGAATGTGGTTTTGCTCGAGACTCGAAGCTCATAGAAGCTGTTGAGAGAGGATGGATAACTACATTGTGAAGTATCCCCATGTCGGAGTTTTATCAATTCTTTGGGACAAAGGAGCCAAGCATGCGCTCCTTGATTTCTGCAGTCTTGTAACTTGAAGATGATCTATTTCATCTATGAGCACTGGTGCAATTGTCCATTTTCTGCATTCTCGTTCCGAAGTACTAAGGTGAAGGGGTCGATGGCAGTGTGGTGTTTTTAGAGGCACTTGTTCTGTTCAGAAGAAGGCACCTTTTTTTAGTTTGCACTTGGATGCAAGTATCGACCAACTACATTCTCATTCCAAAGGACAAAGGTGAAGGGACTGGTGAGGGTGTGACTTTGGTTATTTTTAATGCACTTGTTTATGCAGACATTTAATAGTCCATTGAGACTATCATGCATGTGATCCATTTGATATAACGTTTATGCTTTTGTTCATCGTGTTTAATGGATCAGCCACTCATTCAAGGCAGGCCTAGAGGCGTAGCACATTTAATAGTCCATTGAGACTATCATGCATGTGATCCATTTGATATAACGTTTATGCTTTTGTTCATCGTGTTTAATGGATCAGCCACTCATTCAAGGTAGGCCTAGAGGCGTAGCCAACATAGACTGGTGAACTCTGTTGTCATATCGTGTTGATTATGTGCTTGAAATGTCTTGCATTATTATGTGGTTGATTTTATGAGTAAAATGCACACATGTACTTGAATCTTTTTGTAAGCAATCAGTTCAATAAAACAATCCTTCTATATTGATCCCTTTTGTCTAAGTGAGTTTCAAATTGCTTTCAAGCTCACCCGGAGATCAAATCAGAAAACCAAGAACCAAGAACACACCCCAAGTCTACCTCCTCAGTTGGGTCTGAAATGAACGAAAAGAATATAAATAGTAAATTATACACACTGAGAATGCACACATCAAGAACTCAAAATATGTACAAGCCTGAGGAATAACTATCTGGATGTTGATTCTAGAATATAAAAGTGAGCGTATCTATAGGTATTGTAGATTTTTCTATGACAGAAACTGGTCCTATCCATTCACATCATAAAAGTATAATATACTATCTTCACTCGTAAAAGTTAATACACTTCTTGTTCCTAGGCTACATACGCCCCCCTCTAAAATCACTAAGCATTCTTTGGGATAATGGTGATGTCTTATGTACCAAGGTTACTTGGGAGCAGGAGCAAAAAGCGAAATTTTCAAAAGATTTTGGTTTGGGAGCGTTTCAGGAGTGGTTTGTATATAATATATACTTTTGATATATTTTGATGCATATATGTCAACAAATGCTTGTAGAATGTTGAATTAGTTATGGAAAGCATAAAAACATGAAATAAACCTTAATACCATATAACATCATTCATCAATCATATAGTAGTGAATTCGTCTACCATAGCTCCAGTATCCATAACATCAACCTTACAGCTTCAAATTTTCAATATATAATATGTTGTCATCACTAAAGTTGTACTTGTAACCAAGCTATAGTCTATAACAGAAAACATCAACCATGAGATGAAAGTTGAACTTGAAACAATTCACGAAGCATCATATTCAATACCAAAGAGTTATAATAATATGCTTTTAAGCAGTCAATGACTCAATAATGCAAAGTTGCAAATAGTGAACTTCAAAGGTACTTGTAACTTCAAACTTCAATTGCCATGTAATGTTCACAAAATATACCATAATAAATATAAGAGAGTCAATACTGCAAAAACTTGAAAGTACTACAAACAAGAAAAGACCAGAAAAGTAGATTTAATGGATGTTTCTTCTTACCACGAGAAATTTCTAATTTATTTTCCCGTGGTCTATTGACAATGGGAGTGGGATCATCATCCCCAATAGCCACCAAGTTTGAGCCACGTCCAAGACTTAGTCTTGCACGACCCCCCCTTTGTTAAAGATAGTGCAGCTGGGAGACCCATTCTCAAGGAGGATGGTACCCTAATCAGTTAACTAGGGTAGAGTAAGACACTAGAAGGTACCCTAGGGCCCCCAGGAGAAAGGTACCCTAATCAGTTAACTAGGGTAGAGTAAGACACTAGAAGGTACCTTAGGGCTCCTAGTATTCTCCTGAGGTTCTTGGTCTAGGACCAAGTAGGTTGATGCCATGGCAAAGTCCCTAACATATGGTTAGGGCCCCTATATGTCTCTAGTGTATTCTGGTCTGGGACCATACAGTTTCTTGGGCACAATGTCCAAGCAGATCCTGCAGGTTGTGATAGAGACTTCTTGGTCTAGGACTAGGCATATTCTTGGTATGGGACCAAGCAGTTCTTGCAGGTACATTCCTGGTCAGTTAACCAAGTGGAACTTGGTCAAGTTGACCAAGATGATGATGTGTGATGTCCCCCTATTCGGTTATTGCTAGGTTGTTTCTCAAGGGACTACCCACCCCTTGATGATGTCACTAGCACCTAACCCTTAGGAGCAGTACTGGGGACCAGAGGATCACATCATCCAATTTGGACTTTCTCCTTATACATCATGATAAAGATGTATGGAACACACATGATAATAGACCTTGAGAGAGAAAATATTAAACTCCTTGGTCTTGTTGGTCCTGTATAGTATACCTTGGTCTTGTGGGTATGAGGGTTGTCTTACCTTCTTTTTATGACCCCTTTGGTTGACTTATGGTCCTTTACCTTACTTGGTCCTAGCACTCTTATTATGTGTATTGTTACACTGCACTTGTACCCAGCACACCTTCAGGTATTCCCAAGGAAGAGAGAGCCAATATTTTTACCAAGAAGGGTGTTATTGAGCAATGGCACTCATTGTTGGGCCCTTTGGTTACTCCTCTAGGGGTACTATGGCTTAATGGCACTGTAGACTGGCCTGTGTTGGGGTTTTTAACATCGAGGTTGGTGATCGAGGCCCCTAAGGATTAGCCACTGGGTCACATGGCTCCATATGTTGTTTATATGCTCTAGTGGCCTCTGCATAGCTACCAGGACACCCTCCTGGTCCTTTACACAACGAGCTCTCTTTCTCCAGGGCATTTATCCTCATCAAGACATTCTCTCCTTCACCAGGCCATGTGTCATTTAAGGGGGGGGGGGTGTTGAGGGATTTTACAACATCTTGGGGTTCGTAGGGGCATGACACCCCCCCTTCCAGCTCACTCCAGCCTTTCGTTTGGAGTGATTCGCTTAATTAGGCTATTTTTGGCACCCTGGGAAATAAATATCCCTGGTAGCCTACCTTAAGCCTAGCTTAAGTCATATTTTATTATTATTTTGTTTTAATTTTAAGTTGACATTTTTATAGTTACAAATTGACATATTTTAGGGCATGTCGGCCTGGATATTTTTGTAATAAGTGAGTGTTAGATCATATAAAAAGATCTCCTCACTTTCACTTTGAGACATGAGACAAGGGAGATTATTACTATGTTACTCTTTTGCCCTAACTAGGGCTCTTTGGAGAGAATGTGCCCTTCCTAAGGAGGACTTTTTCTAGTTAACTAAGTTGGCTTTGGAAGTTCTTTTGGATAAATTCTTCTTTTTTCTTTTTTTTTAACAAAAACGGGTAGTTTTTTTTACTGATTTTTTGAAGAATTATACATGACAAGAAGAGCCAATGTCAATATATCCAATTACAACAAGCAGAAGAGCTGCTAAAATCCCTTCAAAGAATAAACAATGGCTATCATGAGAACATTTCCAGATGAACTTAGGGTATTGGCTGAAAAAAACTGGCTTCTCCATTAAGACTTCGATAATCTTGACCCAGGAGACAGGCTACATTTGCCAAAGAATCTGTTGTTCCATTTAAATCTCTCAAAATGTGAAAGAATTCAACCTGCTCGAAGTCCTTCAGGGTGATTCGGATTCTCTTCAAAATTACGTTCGGAGCTGGAATATTAAAAAGACCATCTGAATTTAGCATTTTGACCAATAGTTCAGAGTACCCGTAAACTTGAAGGTTTTTAAAACCGGCCTCCTTTGCCAACAGACAGGCCTTGAGTAAACTGTAACTCTCACCTTGATTATTAGACATTTTACCAAGTCCCCGACTGAAGCTAGTTACAGTCAACCGGTCAGGCGAGATTAGCATCCCCCCAGCTCCAGATAACCCGGGGTTGCCCTTGGACGCGCCGTCGAAAAAAATACATTCACATGGAGAAATTGTCCACTGCTTTAAAAATTCACTCTTATTGCAACGAATTCGCCAGACTGGGAGGCAATTTGGTTTAACAATTTTCATTTTTGAGTTGAATATAGAACTATTTCCCAACCAGACGCAAAATTCAGCAGGAAAATCGGTCAGAGAAAAAAAATTATAAACTAATTCTTATATATACAATTTGGATTTAGCGGCTACTTTTTCGGTTGACGACCTCTTATCATTGAAAATCCAATCGTTGTGAGAGAACCACAAAGACCACCAAATGAGTTTCAGAATTACCAGCCAAAACTTTTTCCACTCCTTAATGATGACCGAATTGCCAGAACAATTTTTGACAGCTAGGAATCCTTTCGTGCCATGTGGAGAAGAATGAAAAAACAGAACTGTGAGATAATGTTGTAACAAATATGCCATGAAGAACCATCTCCCAAACTTGTTGAGAAAAAATGCACTTGATGAAGATATGATCGGATGTTTCCTCTGCATTATTGCAGAAACAGCATCTAAACGGCCCATTGAATCCTCGTCTTTGCAAATTCTCACCGGTCAAAACTCGACTATGAAGGAGTAGCCAAGTAAAAAAATTTGCCTTTGGGAGGCAAGGAGAGGACCACACGTTCTTCCAAATAGCTAGAGAAGAGCAAGGACTTGTGGATTGAAGAATGGAGAAGCCTAAGCCAGCTGAGTATTTTCCTGTACTTCCCCACCCCCAAACATCATTGGAAAAGCAGTTAACCGGAGCCATACCAGTTAGGTGAAGAATCAGCAAATTCTGTTGAGAAATAAGATGAATCGTAGTCTCAGGAAAGACCCAGCAAGCAAAACACAAGCACACTGAGGTTTGGCTTTTGATCTCTTTGTTTTATTGTTGATGGATGATGCATATTCATGACTGAATGGTAGCTTTAGGGTTGTTGTTATATAAAAATATATATAACATAATAAGACATATAACTACATATAAAGTTATAAACATTAAGTATCAATATTAATTATTAATATTAATATTTATTAATATTAATTATTAATAAATAGAAATGATTAATTAATTAATTAGAAAATGTAAAGAGATGTGCTCTTTCATTTCAAAAGGCACGATAAGGCTTATATAAAGCCATACTAATGTAATTGTAAATCATCGCATCTTATATCTTTTATCATTTTATATTATATTTCATTCATGGAATATTTATCTTATTTATACTGGGTCTTCCCGTAAGAAACATATTTTTACTGTTTCATTTAAACAATAATAATTAATATTAATTAATAATTGTCATTACAATTAGTATTAATACAAAAAAAGACCAAGTCAAAGAAAGAAGACCAAGAAGATATTAAAAAGAGTAGAAATCAAGTCTCGAAAGATATGAAGTCATTGAAGCACATTATGGATTTGTTGAAGAAAATATGGATTCCATATATAAATCCAAACTTTAGACTAAGTGTACTTATTATGAAATGGAATTCCAATATCCAACATTTTTTAAGAATGGAAATCGCTCCTGTCCAATATGTGGTAAATATTTTATTATGAAAGACAATCAAGGTAACTCACAGATGCAATCACAGAAACTGGGAAGCGAATTAGGAGACTACAAGGAGAGCAAAAAAATCTACAATTTGAGATGAGTAAACATATCATTCTTCATAAGTTGATAAAACAAGAGAATCATCGCTCAAAAGATCAAAATCAAAAACTGGAAAAAGCTAATGAAGATATCAAGAAACTATTATCAGCTAAGAATGAAGAAATATCTCAATTAAAAAATCACAACCAAGACCTTAAAGACAAAATAAAAAAGTTCAAAGATAATGAAGAATCATCGTATAGAAGTGATAACAATTTAGAAGAAGACAAAGTGTTTAAACAAGCTCGTCATGGACAAAGATTATGATTGGCGCAAATACAGAGAAAGCTAAAAAGTCGAGAATCAGAGATATGTCGACATCAGCAACAGAAGGAAGAACTCCAACAAAAGTATGACGATACTAAAAAGAAGCACAAGCTAGAAATTGCAAAAATCAATGGAAAATTAGCAAGCAATACCAAAGAACTATTTGGATTGAGAATTCATAACAAGACATTACTTACGAAAATCAAGAAACTAAAAAATAGTCAGAAAATGGAACTTTCCAATGAAGACCTCGAACGAAGAATACTAAAACAGCGAGCAGAAAACCATCATCTGAGAAATCTTGATCAAGAACTAAAGGAACAAATCAAGAAGTTAAAAGATGACAAAAATCGTAAGACGAAATGTTCGAGAAGATTCAGAATAATAATAATCTATTAGGGAACAAATTAGTTCAAATCCAGAAGGAAGCATCTAGACTCTCCGAAAAACAAATTCAAGTTGAGAAAGAAGAAATAAATACAATTTGGTCCCTGTCAAAGTTCAAAAGGAAGTCAATCTAGCAGAAAAACAAACAACAAGAACTCCTTATCGACACCCAAATTACAAAAAACATTTTGACCAACAAGAGGGTCAAAATGAAAATAAACAGAGGAGTTATGATTTCAGAAGAGAAAGAACACAAAATGAACAAGCTAAGCAGAAAACGAGAAGTTCCATCCAACAAAGCAATCAACAAACAAATCCAATGAAGATAGATCTTGGATGAACCACTTCAGGTACAATGTGGCATTTTTCTTGGGTATTCATAACTCGTATCATCATGTTTCGTCAAGTGTCGCAATTATGAACACAAAAGATCGAGAGATGACATTACAAGCAAGAAATCAGATGCAAGTTGTGTCTTCAATAAGATTTGAGGACAAATCTTTCCTTCTGAGGGAGGCAATGTTATATAAAAATACATATAACATAATAAGGCATATAACAATATATAAACATTAAGTATCAATATTAATTATTAATATTAATATATATTAATATTAATAACTAATAGCCCGCACAGGTGTGGCTCATTGGCAATTCACTTGATATGAAGTCACATGTTGTAAATTGGAGGTCACGAGTTCAAATCACACCCGGCTTTACCCATGCCCCATGCTTGCGAGGTGTGTGGGGCACCTAGAGGTATAGTGGCAGCGGGATTGGATCCCTGGACCACGCGTCACACGAGTACCAATCCAGTCTCCAGTTGTTGATTCTTCTAGCAAAAAAACATATATATATTAATAATTAATAAATAGAAATAATTAATTAATTAATTAGAAAATGTAAAGAGATGTACCCTTTCATCTCAAAAGGAACGATAAGGCTTATATAAAGCCATCCCAATGTAATTGTAAATCATCACATCTTATATCTTTTATCATTTTATATTATATTTCATTCATGGAATATTTATCTTATTTACACTGGGTCTTCCCGTAAGAAACATATTTTTATTGTTTCAGCTGCATTTTTTCTAGGGTAGGCCATCACCAGCCATTAGTCACCTTAAAGAAGAAGAGTAACCTCTCCTTGTGAGAGTTCCTCTTGGGTTAATCCATAAGTTTCTAGGGTAGTTATTTTCCTAGGTTTGTTCTTCCCCTCTTGGGGCCATTCTTACCTTAGATGCCGTAGGGATAGGGCACCTTAGTTATCCCTTGTCCTCATCTCCGATACCTAAACCAGTCCTATTTTCTCTGCTTTTTCCCTTTCGTTGCTTTAGCAGCTCTCTCCTAACACTCTCCTAAGGCCCTTTCTACCTTCGTTGCCCTGAGGCAACCTTCCTTTCTACCCTAGATAACTCCTCATCCAGCTCGTAGTTGCTCCCTTTATCTCCCAAAACCTTTGTTGGTCACTTTCCTCACCTCGCAGCTCCTTCCAAACCTGCACCTCTCCTCGTTGCTTCCCTAACCGTCCTTCAAAACCTTGTTGCACCTCCACTAACTCTCCTCGTGTTCCTCGTTGCCCTACCTAGACCTTCCCTTCACCCCGTGGGTTGCTAGGTAGGCCTTGTCACCCTCAGTCGCTCCTCTTCTCCTTGTCTCATCGAGCTAGTTTCCTTTCCATCCTCAGACCCTTTATTGCAGCAGCTGCCTTTTATTCCTCGTCTGAGGTGCTTCATCTACCATACTATGGGTTTCACAAAGGTTTAGTACAAACATGTCCTAGCCTCCTTGTCGAGCTTTT
Organism: Pseudotsuga menziesii; assembly: GCA_001517045.1. Classification (NCBI taxonomy): domain Eukaryota; kingdom Viridiplantae; phylum Streptophyta; class Pinopsida; order Pinales; family Pinaceae; genus Pseudotsuga; species Pseudotsuga menziesii. Next base: position 117,823 of record LPNX010268647.1, on the reverse strand, counting down.
TATCCTCCAAGGTATCCCAAAGGCTTCTCTTACAGTGGCAGCCTTCTTTCCTATAAATAACCATTCCTTTTCTTGCTCCATCTGCACCCTACACATGACCAGCCGGCGAGTGGTTAGATAAATACCTACTTCGAACCTAGGTTTACTCATATTCAGTGCATCAATATCTTGTTATGGTTACTGCATGTGCTTAGTCTCATTTTACACTGAAGCATTGTCATATTGTTGTATAAGTGCATGATATTGTTGCTATCAAAGATAAGACAATGATGCATATGCTGGTGATATTCATGTGACATAGTTAATGCTGCTAAGACTTGCTTGGTTATATATATCACCCTTATTCAGTTTGTTATAGGCGCACACATTTTTAATGCACATTACTCATACATTACTGAAAGCCTGAATTAATTGCATTGCCATATACTAATCACACGTACCAATGTTTCTATAAATGTTATAGGTAGTAACTGATATCTACTTGTGTACTTATGCTTTATGTGATTATTGGATGATGATAAATTCTCATGGTTGCCATTTATGCTATGTTAATGCCTAACAATTACATACGTCTAATAAGGTTATCATAAAGATTTCATTGTCAAAGTAAAGGTGATAACCATACTGGTATATTTCATAAGCATATTGATTACACATATTGTCATTTACATGATTCAAAGTGGAGGAGATTACTTGGTTAACGCCTTGTTGCATGCACGTAAGTGAGTGCATACCTATGCTATTATTGTTGTAATACTAACGTTCATATACTGCTGCAATAATTCTAGTGCACTCCAAATACCCTATATTACAACTTATTCGCTAGACTACATAAGGCACTGGTTACTAACAACCTCGAAAGAGGACATTTTGGTGTTTAGTGTCCTTACAGGATCGGAATAGTGCTCCACCCTAGGAGGTTTTGATTTTCGAAGTGGTTAGGGACAAGCGACTAAGGTGACAGTGGTCACTCTTTCCCACATATGATTACCGATGCCTAGGCCTGCCATTTCAACTGGTAACATTTTGGTGTCGATGTCGGAGAACCTCAAATCATTGAGGTGACATATTCAAGCGAGAACGACATTATTGATAAGTCTTTAGATACGTCCTTGTGTTTTGAATTTGTATCTTTCACATTGGTTAACCTGACAGGTTTATCTGGCGACTCCGCCAATTGCTCAGGTACGTTCCTTATTCGTTATTTTGGTAAGACTTGCTCAAGCTAACCATGCAGGTCTTTCCTGTCGACTCCATTGGTGAATAATCCTAAAAGATATCCGACAAGGACAAGTTTCAAAGGTACACCTTTTCCAAACATGAGTCATATATTGTTAAGAAGAAAAGATCGAATTCGGGAGAGGTTGGTAAGTGGTCAAGTAGCTTTCGATACTCTACCTGATATACACAAACTTTTTGTCGATTCCAATAATAAAGCAGACATGGCTTCTTTCTCTGCATTTGATTTCACTAATATTTTGCGATATCCTAACCAAATATTAAAATTCAAAGATATTAGGGAATTTCTTGTGTTTTTTTGGGTCTGATGCAATTTTTGCTGCTGAACATTGGGATGGTATGGAAAGGTGTTTTATGCTTACTGGCACTTCTCATTTAGAAGTTAAATTCAAGGCTTTCGCTTCTTGTTTAACCCATGATGCAACTGAATGGTTCAAATCTTTGTCTCCCAGTAGTATAGCTACCTATGCTGATTTGAAGAAGAAATTCTTCGATAGATGGCAAGAAAAGGACCCACTACTGTTAAACAATGCACTGATGACTATGAAAAGAAGTGAAAATGAAACCATTGAAGAATTTGATCGCAGGTTTGACAGAGTTGTTAAAGAAATTCCTATAGATTGCAAACCCCCAGACATGATGGTTCTGTCGTATTATTTGAAGGCCTTCTAGGAAGATTTCATGTTCCACCTAAGTCTGGATAAACCGGCTAACCTTCCGTCCACGAAGAAAAAGCTAAAGATTATGGATGACAGTTGGAAGGCTGCAGGGAGGCCTGATACATTCGGGTATTCCAGGGAAAATCTAGAGCCCAAGAATAAAGAGAAAACTCCTACCTCCAACCATAGTTTTAAAAACCGGAAAAATCGGAACCGGAACCGGTCGGTTCACCGGTTCGGTACCAAACCGGGTCAAACCGGATCGGGGACCGGTTAGTTACCGAACCAGTCGGTTGGTAACCAAACCGGTCCGGTTCGGTAACTAACCGGTCCAACCGGCCGAGTTAGCCTCTGACCGGTCCGGTTCGGTAACTAACCGGTCCAACCGGCCGAGTTAGCCTCTGACCGGTCCGGTTAGTACAGTGTCAACTTGGAATCGAACTCGAGGGTCATCCCAGGCAGCATCCAGCCAATACTCATTGGTTATCTCCTGCTTATGTGATAGTGTGTCCCTTTTATTGATATCGATGCTCACACTTGTCAAACCAAACAATGTAATGAGCATTAGTAATGGCTTTCTATGAAACTGACATCAAATGCAGCTGTTATGTACTTGCAGTGGTTTTGTTAATTTCTTCAACCAATAGGTTACAAAATGTAATCACTGAAATTATGGTGCTGATAAGTACAAGAAGGTCAGCAGTGTCAATTCATTGCAACTGTGGTGCTTTTTGAAGTGCAATACATTGCCATTTAATGTGATGGTAGTTACTAGTGAGTGAACCCATGCTACTTGATGGTTGACAGTATATACTCATGGGCATAGCCCGAGCATATGACGCTGGTGACAATCTATATGGGCTTCTCCCAACACTAGACTTTAGCTACATGTTACCAGGATGATATGTACTGCATTTTTGGTTGTGTAATTTTAGATTTGGGGTTTAGACATAGATTGCATGTGCCATTCTCTGTCTCTACTTTGACCATGTGTCTAGCTACTTGTCAGGTTCATATAGATTTTGATAACTTCTGTACAATACAATTTTGTTATTGTATATAATTTCTTTCTTTGGTATGTACCATCCAACTTAATACAGAGGCCTTGATATTTTAATTCTTTTGTGTACTTTCAAAATATTATGTGCAGGCTTAGCCAGAAAAATTATTACAACTCAACTGCATGTAGTTTTGGTTCTGCTACAAAAGGCTACAGACTCAATTTTGAATATAGTCTTGGATTCATAGAAAACATGTAGCTGTCTTTCTAACTCCAAGTTCATTCCATATGGACAAAGATACCACTATCAATCAAACTTCTTAATGCCCTTCACTAAGGCCTGTGTACCATAAATTAAAATATCAAGGCCTATCAATTGAAATATCAATTAAAGAATTAAAATATCAAGGCTTATGTACTATCCAACTTTAAACTTGATACCTGAAAGATTTTAACCTGCTATATGATCATGAAAATGTCTAGTTTGTGACAGTGGTAAGTTGAACTGGTTGCCCTGAATCTTGGTGCACACAATTTGCTACCCTAGGAAGTATATTCTTTCTTCTATGGCAAGTCAATTAGAGGATTGTTCCTCTTAGTGATTGACACTTGGAAAGTCTTCAATATACTATATACATGAGTAGATTTTGGTTATTTTGTCTTCAATGCCTTGGAATCATGGATTATAATCTTGAAAATGTTGTTTTTCTTTAAAATTTAAATATTTGACGTATTTTTTAGCAAACCGATTCATTAAATTCAAATCGGCCGATTTATGACCGATTCATTACCGATTCCGATTGCGATTCCAAGTTGACCCTCGACCAATTCCGATTTTTAAAACTATGCCTCCAACGAAGGCCCGGACCCGATGAACATCCTAATTGAAGAAATGGGGCAATTAAGGGTTGATATGGCTCAACAAAACACCAGCATGCAGCATAGAATCATACAGTTGGAAAGGGCCCAGCAACATAATCAACCTAGGTTTCCTCCGAAGAATTTCAACAAAGGTCCTCCGCAGCAAAAACCTCGCTCTTCTTTGGAACCAACTAATGCAGTAAGTGAATTCCCATACTATTGCAGGGCATGTCACAGTTTCCATGACGAAAGAACTTGTGCCCTTTATTTGGAATATACCAGAAACAACACTTTGTTTGAAGATGACGATGCGGAGGTATGTAATCTATTTGAAAGGAGCCAATTTGGATTTTCTAATGACGATATGCAGGAATTGAAGAGAAATTCAATTGATGCGGAAAAAGTAAACAAGATACTCAGTGAAATGCCTAACCGAGAACACATCAGGAAGTGGTATGAGAATAGGACCCCTGGCAATGTTTATCAAAGACAAAGGAGGATCCCATCAGCAAATACAAAAGAGACAAAAGCTTCTTTTCTGCCCCCGATAAACTTCGATAAGTCTTCTTTGGTTGATTTGGTTACTGACGAACCTCTGAATATCGATGTTACAAGTAATCTAGGTACTATAAAGGTTCTGGTACTTCTGACGGAGTTGGTCAAGATCCCCTCGGTTAGAAAACAGGTTGTTGAGTTACTCCATCTTCAAGAAGGGACTGCGGATAAGCAATCAAGAATCAATCAGACTGAAGAAAGCGAGGATGCACCAATTATATTATCAAACATACTGCCAACCAAGAATAAGAATCCTACACATAAACCTTTCTCTATTTCTTTATGCATTGGTGATTTGGTTTTACATAATTGCATGTTTGACTCAGTGGCATCCACTAATGTTATGCCTTTAGCCGTGATGAAAAGGTTAGGATTGCAGGCGTCGACATCATAGAGGAATGTTTGCACTATGGACTATAGAGAGGTGAAGGTTTGCGGTGTGGTGGTGAGCGTTCCTGTATGACTAACTATTCATCCTAGCATACGCATAAAGATGGATATTGTGGTGATTGATCTTCCAGAATCCTGGGGAATGCTCTTATCTAGGAAGTTTGGAGCAGACCTTGAAGGTAGCCTACAGATGGATCTGTCTTATGCAACTGTTCCGACTCCGGAAGGCAGCTACATCAATCTTCAAAGAGAAACGATGAGGAAAAGCCACGTAGAGGACCCTGCAGAACCCGAAAACAAGTATATATGCCAACATGATATTGGTTCTTATGCAGTATTGGCTACTGATCTTCCTCCTCAGAAGGACATTAATAAGTTTTGGATACTGTATTTCAACAGGGCCAAGTCCTAGGTAGGTATGGACACAGGTATTGTATTAACTTCCCTAGACATGAGCAACATTATTTTTCTCTCAAGTTAGAATTTGATGGTACTAACAATGTTGTTGAATACAAAGCTCTTATGTTTGGGCTAAATGTTGCAAAAGAATATGCCATTCAGTTACTACATGTTATAGGTGATTCTGACCTTGTTATTTGTCAAGTAAAAGGCACTTTTTCTTGCAAAAAGATGCGATTGAAAAGATACAGGGATGCTGTCAGAATCGCTACCGACGACTTCCAAGCCATTTCTTTGCAAGCGGTACCCATGGAACAGAACCAAACAACAAATGCTCTCGCAGTTTTTGCTCGATCTTTGATCCAAATGATGAAGTACAGGATACATACAAAGTGCAAGTAATATTTCTTCCTTCCTTGCCAGACAACTTCTATAATTGGGAAATCTTTGATGACGACAAGCAGATTCGTAGGTTCATAGCCAACGTGGAAGAATATGCAGGTAACCAGGTTGATTGGAGAAAAGAAGGATCCACCGAAGAACCTTAGTATAATCCTATTCCTATGGAAAGGGTCTCTTTGGAAAAGAAGTTTGACAGAAATGACAGATGCAAATTAAAAGACACGGCTTCAAATCTAGATTATGAAGAAGTAAATATCAATTCTCAGGAGGACCCGCGTCTGATTAAGGTTGGTAAGATTTTAAATTCTCAAGAAAGAAAAGAAGTGATTGATTTGGTTCGAGAATTCAAGGACATGTTTGCTTGGTCATATAATGAACTAAAAACCTATGACAATAATATTATTCAACATGCTATACCTTTGGAAGAAGATTCGAAACCACATCGGCAGAAACTGAGGAAAGTGAATCCTAAGTTGGCTCTATTAGTCAAGAAGGAATTGGAGAAGATGGTAGAAGCAAAGATCATAGTCCCAATAAGGTATTCGAAATGACTTTCCAATCTCATTCCATCTAGAAAGAAGACGGGTGATGTCCGAGTGTGTGTCGATTTCAGGAACCTTAATGCAGTATCCAAGAAAGATAATTATCCACTCCCTAATATGGAACTCTTATTGCAAAGGATCACGGGATCGGAGATGATGTCATTCCTAGATGGCTTTTCAGGTTTCAATCAGGTTGCTGTCAAGAAAAAGATCGAGCAAAGACTGCCTTTACTACCCTTTGGGGCACTTACCAGTACTTGCGCATTCATTTTGGTTTAATGAATGTTGGGGCCACGTTCCAAAGGACTATGGACTATTCTTTCAGAGATATATTACAAAAGGTCTTAGAAATATATGAAGATGATCTCACAGTTTATTCTAAAAGAAGAAAGGATCACATTAAACATCTTCGACAAGTATTTGAACGTTGTCGCAGATATGGAATTTCCTTAAACCCTAAAAAAACCATTTTAGGCATTGTTGAACGTAAGTTACTTAGACATGTCGTTAAAAAGGAAGGTTTTAAAATAGATCCAGAAAGAGTAAGAGCTATTCAAGAAATTTCGTTGCCGAAAAATTTAAAGGCTTTAAGGTCCTTCTTTGGAAAAATAAATTTTATTCATAGGTTTATTCCTAATTTTATAGAGATTACTAAACCTTTGAATAAGTTGCTAAAAAGGGATGCAGATTTCAGATGTATCTACGAAGCCAAGAAAGCATTAGAAGATGTTAATGATGCTATCACTCAAGCACCGGTACTGGTAAGTCCCAACTATTCTAAACCATTTCAACTTTTTTCTTTCGCTTCCGCTGACACTATTGCAGGAGTTCTCCTACAAAAGAATGATAAGAACGAAGAGCAGCCCATTGCAATTATGAGTAAAGCTTTGAGTAATACAAAAATGAAATATCATAGTATGGAGAAGCATCCATACACACTAGTAATGTCACTGAAACACTTCGGAGTTTTCATCGAATATTCAAAGATTATGGTGTATGTCCCGCACCCGGCAGTCAAAGAGAATTGAAGAAGTCCTTGATTTAAAGGAAGATTTACCGCTTATGATCTTGGAAGTTGGTAATCGCAGAAGAAATTGCTCGATGTGATTGGTACGACGAATCTATCTTGTCCAACTCATTTACTAGATCACAAAAAGAGATCGCTAAAGTTGAAAGCTTCGCATCATGGACTTAGCTTCAACATCAGTTCAGGGATTAGGGTGGAAGAATCCAGATGGCATCATTCTGGCATGCGTGGAACCGGTCCAAGCAAATGAAATTATGAAAGAATTCCACCAGGGACTATGCGGTGGTCACCATGCTACTTCTACCACGACTCACAAGATTTTGAGATCAGGATATTATTGGCCCAGTATCTTCCATGATGTATAGAGGTATGTACGTAGTTGTCATCCTTGCCATCTTTTCACGGGAAGACAAAAACTTGCAGCATTGCCACTTCAACCCATCGTCATTGAAGCACCATTTCAACAATGGGGTCTTAACTTCATCAGAAAATTTAAACAAAATTCAAGCAATGGACATAAATGGATCCTTACAGCTACGGATTGTTTTACTAAGTGGGTTGAAGCCATTCCAACAAAACAGGCTACAACAAAGGTTATCACAAATTTCTTGGAAGACAAAATCATCACTTGGTTCGGAAATTCAGACAAGATTATCACAAATAATCCACCGGCTTTTAGTGGCAGAAAACTATCCACGTTTTGCTTCGATTATGGTATCATATTGTCACACTCTTCGGATTATTATCCCCAAGGTAATGGGCTCGTTGAATCAAGTAACAATAATTTGATAAGTACTATAAAAAAAGGTCGTGGGAGATATTAAGAGGTGTTGGGATAGTAAGTTAAGGTATGCAGTATGAGCGAACAAGATCACTATAAAGGAATCAACCGAAAAAAGTCCATTCGAATTGGTGTATGGTTTGGACGTTACTTTGCGGATTAATTTAAGGCTGTCAGTATACAAGATCCTTCAACAAAACATGGATGATCCAGATGCGTATCAACAGCCGAATAGAGCTCGATGAGAACCGTCGAAGGACCTTTGATCACCTGATAGAAAACCATGATAAAACTAAAGAAAAATTTGACAAGAAGACTCGCCAATGACAACTTCAAATTGGAGACCTTGTTCTACTATGGGACAAAAGAAGAGAAGATCCAAGTAAACATGGTAAGCTCGACAGTCTTTGGTTGGGTCCCTATCATATGACTGACGTTGCAGGTCCAAATGCATTTCGCTTAAGTCACATGGATGGTGAGAGATTCCTCTACCTATCAATGGGAAGGCACTTAAGAGGTACTTCTCTAGTGTTGTTTGATAGTCGCTATTATTATGATAGTTAGTTAGTTTTTTTGTTAGTTATTAGTCGCCAATTCCATTTTGGACAAGGCAAAACGAAACTGTCTACCTAATTATGCTTTGACCCATCGTATATTTGATGTGTGTGTAGGTCTACAGGTACCAGAAGATTAACAAGTTCTCGAGCACTCCCAAGAAGAGCACTCATCCCGCAATTGGAGCCATTGTTAAGCTTCACCTATACCCAGTGCACCTTCAGGTGTGCCCCAAGGAGAGAGAGCCAAATTTTTTACCAAGAAGGGTGTTATTGAGTAATGGCAGTCATGGTTGGGCCCTTTGGTTCCTCCTTTAGGGGTACTATGGCTTAATGGCACTCCTAACTGCCCTGTGTTGGGGTTTTTAACCTCAAGGTTGGTGACCGGGGCCCCTAAGGGTTAGCCAATGGGCCACATGGCTCCATATGTTGTTTATATGCTCTAGTGGCCTCTACATAGCTACCAGGACACCCTCCTGGTCCTTTACATAGCGAGCCCTCTTTCTCCTGGGCATTATTTCTCATCAAGACATTCTCTCCTTCACCAGGCCATATGTGTCATTTAAGGGGGGCGTTGAGGGATTTTACAACATCTTGGGGTNTTTACAACATCTTGGGGTTAGTAGGGGCATGACCCCCCCCCCCCCAGCTCACTCCAGCCTTTTGTTTGGAGTGATTCGCTTAATTAGGCTATTTTTGGCACCCTGGGGAACAAAAATCCCCGATAGCCTACCTTAAGTCATATTTTATTATTATTTTGTTTTAATTTTAAGTTGGCATTTTTATAATTACAAATTGACATATTTTAAGGCACGTCGGCCTAGATATTTTTGTAATAAGTGAGTGTGACAACATATAAATATATCTCCTCACTTTCATTTTGAGAGATCAAATAAGGGGGATTATTACTATGTTACTGTTTTTCCTAACTTAGGCTCTTTGGAGAGAATGCGCCCTTCTTGAGGACGACTTTTTTTGGCTAAGTAAGTTGGTTTTGGAAGTTCGTTTGGATAAATTCTTCTTTTTTTTGGTCAAGCTTAGATTTGTTGGCAAAACAAAAGCACACTTAGTTTTGGCTTCTGATCTCTTTGTTTTATTGTTGGCAGACGATGCATATTCATGACTGAATGGTAGCTTTAGGGCTGCATTTTTTCTAGGGTAGGCCATTACCAGCCATTAGTCACCTTAAAGAAGAAGAATAAAGTCTCCTTGTGAGAGTTCCTCTTGGGTTTATCCATAGGTTTCTAGAATAGTTATTTGCCTAGGTTTGTTCTTCCCCTATTGGAGCCATTCTTACCTTAGACGCCCTAGGGCTAGGGCACCTTAGTTCTCCCTTGTCCTCATCTCCAATACCTAAGCCAATCGTATTTTCTATGTTTTTCCCTTTCGCTGCTCTAGAAGCCCTCTCCTAACACTCTCCTAAGGCCCTTTCTACCTTTACTGCCCTAAGGCAGCCTTCCTTTCTACCCTCGCTAACTCCTCATCTAGCCCACAGCTGCTCCCTTCATCTCCCTAAACCTTCGTTTATCACTTTCCTCACCTCGCAGCTCCTTCCAAACCTGCTCCTTGCCTCGTTGTTTCCCTAACTGTCCTTTAAAACTCTGGTGTACCTCCGCTAGCTCTCATCCCTTTCCTCGCTGCCCTACGGGACCTTCCCTTCACCCCGCAGGTTGCTAGGTAGGCCTTGTCACCCTTGGTTGCTCCTCTTCTCCTTGTCTCCTCGAGCTAGTGTCATTTCCATCCTCGGACCCTTTATTGCAGCAGCTGCCTTTTATTCCTCGTCCAAGGTACTTCTATAGTCCTATATTATCCTTGGTCTGTTCTTTACGAAGTGTCATAACACCTCCCCTTTCCCCCACAAACCTCCATTTACCATATTGTTGGTTTCACTAAGGGTTAGTACAGACCTGTCCTAGTCTCCTTGCCGAGTTTTTTAGCCTCCAAGGTAGCCCGAAGGCTGACCTTACAGTGGCAGCCTTCTTTCCTATAAAATAACCATTCCTTTTCTTGCTCCATGCGTGCACCTTACACATGACCAGTTGACTAGTGGTTAGATAAATACCTACTTCGAACCTGGGTTTACTCATATTCAGTGCATCAATATCTTGTTCTGGTTACAGCATGTGCTTAGTCTTGCTTTAACACTGAAGCATTGTTATATTGTTGTATAAGTGCATGATATTTGCTGCTATCAAAGATAAGACAATGATGCATATGCTGGTGATATTCATGTGACATAGTTAATGCTGCTAAGACTTGCTTGGTTATATATATCACCCTTATTCAGTTTGTTTTACTTGCACACATTTTTAACGCACATTACTCATACATTACTGAAGGCCTGAATTAATTACATTGCCAAATACTAATCGCACGTACCAATGCTGTTATAAATGTTGTAGGTAATGACTGGTATCTACTGGTGTACTTATGCTTTATGTGATTATTGGATGATGATAAATTCTCATGGTTGCCATTTACGCTATGCTAATGCCTAACAATCACATACGTCTAAAAAGGTTATCATAAAGATTTCATTGTCAAAGTAAACGTGATAACCATACTGGTATATTTCATAAGCATATTGATTACACATATTGTCATTTACATGATTCAAAGTGGATGAGATTACTTGGTTAATGCCTTGTTGCATGCACGTTAGTGAATGCATACCTATGTTATTATTGTTGTAATACTAACGTTGATATAGTGCTGCAATAATACCAGTGCACTCAACATACCCCGTATTACAACTCATTCTCTAGACTCCATAAGGCACTGGTTACTAACAACCTCGAAAGAGGACATTTTGGTGTTTAGTGTCCTTAGAGGATCGAAATAGGGCTCTCCCCTAAGAGGATTCGACTTTCGAAGTAGTTGGGGACAAGTGACTAAGGTGACAGTGGTCACTCTTTCCCACATATGCTTACTTGTGGTTGGCCTGCCATTTCAACCGGTAACATGTACCTTTAGCAAGATGATTTTTATTTTATGTTTTTTTTTATTTTTGGACCATTGGTACCCTATCCTAAGTCAATTTAATTTTATGGTTTTTATTTTTGACCATTGGTACCCTATCCTAAGTCAACTTAATTTTATGGTTTTTATTTTTGGACCATTGGTACCCTATCCTAAGTCAACTTAATTTTATGGTTTTTATTTTTGGACCATTGGTACACTATCCTAAGTCAACCTAACTTTATGGTTTTTATTTTATAAGACCATTGGTACCCTATCCTAAGTCAACTTAATTTTATAGTTTTTATTTTTGGACCATTGGTACCCCTTATCCTAAGTTCACTTAACTTTATTTTATGTTTGACAATCCTAAAACCTAGGATTGCCTAACTGACCTTTCTAGAAGGCTTGTCAAGATTATAAATAAGTTCACTTCTCCATTTCTAGGAAGTATCTTGACATGAGAAGAAGCTCAAATCTGATCCTTTGTTGGTTTGTGCTTGACGCCTAGGGTTTCTATTGCTTTGGGTGGACGATTTGATTTCTTGTTGCTCCTATCTTCTTATGGAATAGTCCATGACTCTTTTAGGTGACCTTATGGGCTGATCTATGGACTGTGTAGTGCTCTTCCTGCTGGGTCGTGACCTTATGGGTTGATCGATGGATTGTGTATTGTCTTCTTGTTGAGTTGTGACCTTATGGTCTGATCTGTGGACTTTGTATTTTGCTAAGTTGTGACCTTATACACCTGATTCATGGACAGTGTGGGACTGTGTGTCTTTTCAAGTTTGGGTTGTTATTGTGTATACTAGTTAGTTGTGACTGTATATACTAGTGAGTTGTGAATGTGACTGTGTTGATCTCTCCTAACTGGGCTATGGACTATGATGATCTCCCACATCCTTAATGTGAACTGTGGTAACCTCTTCTAGCTAAGCCATGGCTGATTTGACCCTACCTCTATGGCCTTGACTTGTTTGCAGCCTATCTTGTACTGAGTTGTGGTTGTGTTAAGCCCTAAATGACAAGGGTCTTCACACTTGATGACTGTGGTATCTTGTTTACTACTGTATGTGTCTAACCTTAACCTACAGCTCTCTTCAAGGTATATCATCCATTCCTTTTGGCAGCTTGTCCATTTATTGACAAGATCTGACCCTAAAAGTATCCAAGTATAAGGCAGTTCCAAACCAGATCTATATCAACATTGTTATAGTTCATTATCATTGGTCTTTAGTTGTTGATTCATTAGTATGTTTTACATGGTACTACTGATGTTGCCTCTTGCATCTCAAGGACCAACTTTAGCACAGGGACCATTGAGGAGTGCTAAAGTTGAAAGAGATGAAAATTTATGTTCTAATTTGTCTTACTAGTTTGCATCTAGCACAATGTTGGAATTTTGTGCAGTGTTACTATTGTATTGTACTGCATCTTGAAATTTATCTTATGTTACCACTGTTGTACCTTTACTTCATCTAAGTAGTTGACTGAAGTGATGTGCAAAGTTGTTAATTTTTTAAAAACCCTAATCTAACCCAAAACTTTAACACCCTTCTCCTTCACTGATGCAGATGGGGGTCATGAAGTTGAACCTCTAAGAAAAGATGGTGCATCTAGAAGCAAGGTAGAAGATGGCAGTGGCATTGTTGCTGATGGTGCATGGTCATCCTCATCACCCAAAAGCTCTTCCTCCAAGCTCTTTAAAGGTAAGGCTCCATGTTAGAATTTTATACTTCGATGATGGTTATGTTAGATATTCAAACAATTTGCCTTCTATCACAATAACCATATGCAATAGGATAACTGAACAAAAGACAAGCACAACAAAACAAAAGTACACAAATATTTCTCCTCTCGAAAACCCTTCAAGGGATGAAAACCCAGAAAACTTCTTCAGTATAGATTCATCAGTAAGTACAATGTCTTCTAGTACAATCCAAGAGCTAAAGGCCAGCGAACTTGTTCTTCTCTCTCTAGCGAATATGCTTGAGTGGTTGATGTGTCCAAATGCGAAGGGCGCCTTCCCTATTTATACTTGTTTTCCAAGTGAATTGTGCTTAAGGGGCTGACTTGTCAACTTCACTCGGTCGAGTTGACTAGTGTAAAATATAATACGCTCTTTCTGGATTCTTCCAGGCCAACTCAACCAATAGGGCTTTCATTGATTCTTTGAAGGTTCTTTACATGATCAATTAAAATAATAATAATCTTCGGAGGTACAATAATAATACATCAGAAATACAAGAAGAATATCTTCCGAAGTTACACAATCTTCAACACTCCATCCTCCGAGTTATGCTCCTCCGGATTGTTGTCCCAATTGACATATGATCTCTCAGTTTTGGCCCTCTCACAGTTATGAATCAATAACCTCAAGTTGTAATGTACATAAGCCAAGCTTTCCCCTCGATTTTCATTTAATTGGTTTCTTTTCACAGTGTGGATGAAGCTATAGGTGCTCCAACACCTTTCTGCAGAGGAACTATTAACCACCTATGAAAGTACTTTGGTTGCCAATTTATGCAAGTGTGGGCATGATGAACCATATGTGTTCCACCATTCAATAGAAGGCGACCTATCTCAATCTTTTCTAGCATGCAAAGTACCAAACAAACCAATTTCACTAAGGTATTTGCTTAATTCACTACGCAATAAGGCACATTCCTCTTCATCAAGGACCAGTTTGTCTATAGCAGCCATGTACCCAACCTATACCTTTGGATCTATGTGGGATTTTCTGCTAACCGCACCCCTTGGTGCTGGTTTGGCCAACCAAAATGGAGAATAATATTTTGGTGTTAATACATATGCTAAGGCATGCAATGGAAAGTTGAAATGTTCCCACCTTTTGACCACATGTTTGTGAATATGGTCATACAAGATGGAATCTTTCAATTCAACAATATCTTTAATTTGGCCCAACATGCCATCCATCTCCCCAATCATCGGCCTATCTATATCTGCAAACCGAGTCATGTAATAAATAGGCTTTGTGAACTATAAAACATACTTGACACTAGCCCAAAACTGACAATCAAGAACGATGTCCACCACTGCTGAAAATCAAGCCTGTTAGATGTGGATGTAGCCCTATCTTTCAAGACTTATCATGATTCACTTGATACTCTGCTAGCCAATGCCTTTCTTACCTTCAAAAGGCACCTGAAGGTAATGTAATAGCTCACAAATCTATTCTTTCTAATCGTCAATAACTCTAACTTTGAGTGAGTGCAGAAAATGCCATGGGCATTGCTATGGTTGGTAATAAATCTTATCATGTGCTTGTCATTTTTGTACAGTTTGTTAAACTAGTGGCAACAAGGAAGGTCTTCCTGCATGCATGTGTTCTTGCATGCAGAAGACTTAAATTAGGAAACCATTTGTATTTAATTTACTTTTCCTAAGTTTACTTTGGAAAATAAATTAAAGTGATCTAAATTAAGTTTAGTGAAACACTAGTTAAAGTGAAAGTGAAATTAGGGCTTTCGCTTTACCACTAGTTAAAGTGAAAGTGAAATTAGGGTTTTCGCTTTATCTAAAGTTATAAAAGAGAGATCAATTGGTGAAGAGGACACACACACAATTGTATTCCGACAGAGACAGGATACAGACAGGGAGAGAAAGTCAGACAGGATTCTGAGAAGACGGAGGAGCGAACAGCAGGATCACCGAGCTTCGTACAGCTAGGTCGTACACTCACACAGGAGGGTTTTGAGGTTTAGGTGGGATTTGCCCAGTGATTCTGGCGGGTACTGCATTCGCCAGGTTTGGGTGAATTTGAAATGATTGTAAAAGTTCCATATTTTCTCATAATAAAATCTATATCAGACTATTGCACCGGTTTTCCCATCTTGGGTTTTTTCGGGGGTATTATACCCAAAATAACTGTGTCATTTTTATGTTGTGATGTTGTGAGTTATTTCTCAGTTTTATATTCCGCTGCATACTGTAAAAGATATTCATGTGTGGTTATCAGTAGAGATTTGCATGCACTGTTTAGCCCTAGTTTGAATATTAAAAGAAAATTTACATAGTTCACCAATCCATTTGCAATCATTTTCCTTCAACTTAATAATGTCACGCATCAAAAGGTTCAACGTGTGAACCAAACACACATACCAAAATATGTTGGGGTATTTATCTTCAATGATTGATCTCGCTGCCTTACAATTAGCAGTATTATCAGTTATGAGTTGGATGACATTGAATGGACCAACAACATCAATGTTTTTGAGTAAGAGTTATGCAATGTTCATTCCGGTCTTGAATTTATCTGAGTAGTCATGGGCTGAAAGGAAGATTGCACGGTGCATCAGTAGCAGACAAACCAAGAACATTTATCAATGACTTTCCTTTTACATTTGTCCAACCATCTGATACAACTGATACCCCATACTCATTCCAAGCATTTGTGAATTGCAAAATGATCTTGACTTTTTCCTTGTCAAGCCCCACAGTTCTAGCTTTGTCATAGCCAGGGCTCGTGCATCCTATTGGGGTAGTGCGGATGGCCTCTACCATTTCATGCCAATAGGGTGAGCAAAGAACATTGAATGGTATGCCACTTGCATAGAGGAACCGAAACACTTTTGAATCAGCGTCATCGCTACCACCTTCGTCAAGGAAATCTGGTATTGTCTTGCCACGTGACTATATGGGAGAGAATCCACTACCTTCAATGGATGGGCCTCCAATTTTCGGTGAGCATGAGGGGCCTTAGTCATCCCTTGATCCTTTTGATTTGTTTTGTGTTGTGAATTCTTCCTTCTTGTAGATGGCTCTTTATGTTGATGCCACATGTGGGAAAATACAATCTCCTATAGCTTTTCTTATCACATGGCATCTTCCCATATAGATGTCTTCTCACACGAGTAAATGAACCTGTGCAAGACTTTTTACAATGGGGGCAACCAAATTTGGTGGTTCCACCCCCTCTACCTTCTCCCTTCTTTGTGACATATTTCCATAAGGGTGTGGGGTCCTCTTTGGTTTTCTTTTAGTTTCCCTCCTCCTCCTCCTCCTCTCCACGGTATGTGCCAGTCCCCACTTCTTCATCCTCTCCCTCATTCCTCCTCTAGTTTCCAACCACCGTCATCAAAATAAAAATTTAACAAAGAAAATAAACCATATACCCATCATCATGTTTGAATCTTGATGGAACTGGAGATTTAACATGTCGCTTGCAATATAATGAGGGAGGAAGCATGGGAAAGAGTTGGAGAGGAACATCTACAATGTACATTCTAGAATCTAGATTCCAAGCATTCATGATTCAACATATAGATCAATCATCAAACTTCAAACTTCAAACACAAAGCAAATCAACAAGAAAGGTTTTAGGGCCTACCTCTTTGGCTCACCGCTCTCCAATGGTAGTGAGTCAGTGACAACCTTCTTCAATCTCCAAGACGAACCCAAGCTTGATGGCATCCTTCTCCTCTTCTCCTCTGCTCTCCTCTTCTCATCTCATCTCTTCTCTTCTCAAGCAAAGCAAAGTGAGAATGAATATGGAGAAGAGGGCTTTATCCCCCAAATCCCTACTCCTTCCCTCCAAAATCCCAATCGTGGACCCCATCCCCCTTATTCCTTTTCCTTTTTCTCAAGTGTCGAGCTACATTGGAAGCGTTCTCAAGAGAGGCAAGGAGCAAAGCCAAAGCATGGTGAAAGTGTTTTTTAAAGTGCTTGGGAGCGATCAGGGAGCAATCAGGGAGCTATCGCTCCTGATCACTACCTCATCGCTTTCGGACAAAGGTAGGGAGCGATCTTTCTATCACACTTTACAAAACAAATTGGCACAGGATCGAAACTGGAACCATGCTTCCTGTTAGCTTTCACAGTGATCTGGCCCAGAGTAAGCTTCCAGAACAGGGGCAAGGGGTGGGGAGGGCACTTCCCTGTAACCTTGTCCTATATAAAGGTAGGTCCCAATGTTGCAAATGTTGTTGTTGGAAGGACTTCACTTGGTTGATTCAGGGTTTTCTAGAATTTCCGGCAGGGCATAAAAAGTGTTATCCTTATCGAACAATATCTGCTACTTGCTTGAAGATGTAGTTCCCATTGGTGATATAGGATTTGTAGATTTAGAAGTGCATAATTTCCAGATCTTGATACTATAGTTATAGCTGTTGGAAGGACTTTAGTTGACTCATTCAAGGATTTCATCCTTATCCAACAGTGTCTCCTCCATACTTGAACATTTAACTTCAGTAGGTAACATAGGATGACTTGTATATTGAGAAGTGCTTTGTTGCATTTTCCCATGGTTCAATGTGAATGTCATATAAGTTATCCTTTAAACAATGTATGATTGTTTCAACTAGATATTTGGTTATTCAATGCCTTATTGTCACGTCCACAACCCTTCGACCAGCGAAGAGGATGCGACTCAACATACACATCCATACCAATCGACCCGGGCAACCGAGCCCCATGAACATAAACATGAAGAATAATATAACATGCATGAAAAATGCATGCTGATAAAAACACAGTAACATACACAGATGCAACATCATCACAATACATATGCAGATGACCAATTTCTAAAACATACAGCGGAAGCAAATGAATGTCATCATATTTTCACAACATATAAGCATTCATCATGTTCATTCATAAAATAATACAGTTGCAAGGAATTAAGCACAAGAATACTTATCTTCAGGAAAGCTTGTCCCGCAACCAGCTACATCGCTGCAATGTTCCACCAAACTCATCAATCTCTCAGCAGCACTGCCACCCCCGAGTTGGGCATGATTCCACAAGGGATAAGGGGAAACTAGCAGGCTCACACGTAGCCAAGGATACACCACTCAACCAAGCCAACACGGTTGGGTTTATCAAGCTATCAGGAGCTGGAAACGTTGGCTACTAAGCTAGTGGGCTCACTGAAGAACTAAGGACACCTACACCAGAGCTAGCCTGACTTCTAAGACATCCACATACACCCAACACAAGGAATCATCCCCTTCTCTGTTGCACAATCCCTCGGGCCATGACATCCCTTCCAATGCTATTTAGGGGTTGTAGAGAAGAGAGTCATCTCTCTAGCTCTATCTGCATGGCTCCTGCACACACTAGGTATATCAAGCACACCATTTCCACTCCTACACAGTCCAAAGACCAACCACTATGCACACACAGCAAAGCAACAGCTTTAGAATTGAAAGGAAACACCACAGAGCAAGACCGGAATAGCAATTGGGTGATATACAACTCCGACTGAGCAACTCGACTCCAGAGTCGTTTATGGCCTTAACGTGGCCAAAAGGACTCAACTATGGATTCACAGCAACCCAAATTCGTGGAGAAACACAATCGAGATTCCTACGCCTGCGTAGAGGAGAGCCACGACCCAATCAAGAAGGGATGCAAACACAAACAGACTCCCAGCTGAAGGGAAATTACACAGTAAAAATCGGGGAAGGAAGAACACAACTGCCTGCCTGAGGTGAGGAAAACCAAACGAACAACTACGTGAGGAAAAACGAGAGCAGCCCCCTACGTGAAGATGGAATCCTGGAATGACGGAATGACCGGATGGATGGTTTCTTGCCACTGAGTATGCGTGAGCATATGGGCAGGGACTGACAGTCCTGCCAACATTGACACTGCCCATGTAGACGTTTTCCCAGGGCAATAACTGCCCCCAACTAACTCCAGGGAATTAATTCGATGGTTGAATGAGACAAGGAAAGGTGAGTAAGACAAAAGATGGTTGACAGCGAGATGGGCTCACCTTTTGACACTTGGTTGTTCCCCAATGGCTCCCAAGACTTAAACATCCCCCCCCCCTTATCCTTAGGAAACCATGCCCTTTTCATTATGGTTGCATTGACATAGCTGGTTGTGGTTATTTTAATTAAAATGCATATTTACATGGTGTCCAACATTATATCGTGTCGGGCTAGCATAAAATACCATCAGCATCGATTTTTAATCACCGAAACATGAAACGATAATCACCATGATTAATTACAATATATACATCATATACATTTTAATGCAAACAAGGTCAAACCCGGGGTGTTACACTTATGTTCATTCTTAATGCCTTCAAGATTCACCTCCAAACTTTGACCAATTTTCTCTTGTGGTTGCAATTGTTCCTACAGTTGATTTATGAGTCTATGTGCTTCTTGTTATTTCCCTTTAAAGGATATGTTCCATTTTAACAAACTTGACGTTGTTTACTTAAATGTTTGTATGTGTTATTAAATTGTAATAACTTTATCTTTTATCATTAACATTGGTCAATATGTTAAAAGAAATATTTCAATAATCCTCTATTCAATTGGCTTCCCCACATAGGCTATCCATAATGCTTCGATACTTTCAATATTATTAACTCAAATTTTAGAACAATCACTTTCTTTATTAATGGATAATTTTATTTTGTAATTTGTCCCAAGTTCCAACAATCTACTTGTGGTCCTACTCATGTGCAACCTATGGCCCTACCTGTGCTCCTCCCATCTACAACCCACAACGCTACTTCCACCCCTCTTTCCTTTAACACATGGCCCTACCCACCAACAACCTCCAACCCGTGTGTACCACTATTGTCTGCAATTTGTGCCCCTATTCACATCCATATGCACCTACACCCCACTGCCATACCCATGTCCCTCTTGTCCACAACCCACAGCCTTACCCATACCTCTCCTATCTACAACCCACAAAGCTACCAGCACCCATGTAGTCTACAACTTGCAGCCCTACCCACTCCTGCAAACCACAGCTCTACCTATGCACCTCCCACTTACACAGTGGAGACCCTTCCCTCCCTGCAACCCCTCAAGTCAACAACATGTGGCCTCCCATTCGACATCTCCATTTTCTTGACATTTGAACAAACCCTATCTCATCTTCAATGCCTCATAATTTTGTGGCCTTCTGGGCTACAAATGAAGCCCTGATTATGAGGTTTCATGCATGTGTCAAGGACCATGGAGACTCATAATATGCATTCCCTTTCATAATATGCATGGAGACTCATAATTTGAATCATTTTCATTGTACATATATATTCATGTGCATTCATATCAATCCAAACCATTATACACAAATATGCAAAGTTTCTCATGTATATAGAAAGGGTTCATACAACTAAAAAAACATCAAGTGTAATCCAAACTAAAAAAACATCCAGCTTAATCCATATCTTACTCAAAATACATAAACAAAGAGGCTAAATGGCCTATAAAGTCCAAAAACTTCATGCTACCACAGATAATTACATATCAAAATATTTGCCTATATTGGGATCCTATTCATCAATAGCATCATGTGCCCCTTCCTCTAAGCTCTAGCCCTTGCCTCTACCTTTAATCTCAAAGTTGGTCCTCCAAGGATACTAGTCACCACCCTACAGTTTTGATGAAGCTTCCTAATCCAAGTGTCAAAATAAGGAAGAAAAAGCTTTGCATGCTTAATAAGAGATTTTGATTGAGTGAAGGGTACATTTTTATTAAGGTCATGACAAAGGAGTTCAACAATCAGCACCACCAACATCAAAGTACATAGAGAGGTTCATGTTCTTGATACATGATAGAATCCAATGGAAACGTTGCAATCCTGAAATCCTGAAAACTGTTAAGTCTGTTGAATTATGAATGGGATCTACAATTTTACGTTTTGCAGATGAAGTCTGATGAGGTTGGAACCACTCTCAAACATCTTGAAATAATTAATGGTAATGTTAAAAATTTAAGTAAAAGTGACATTTAAGTCACTTTTACTTTAAGACTTTAATATTACCATTTAATATTACTGAGTTTAATGTCACTTGTACAACACTGGTTGGGCTCTTACCAAACTGGTCCCTAGGCGTCCCCAAAACAGGGGTACCCTGTACAAAACTAGTCCCTAGGAGTCCCCAGGCATCCCCAAAACAAGGGTACCTCATCCCCTCTACATTCGATGTCCCATGAATCCATGACAAACGACTCAAGTACTTTGGCCAAGTTTTGGGTACGGCAGGGTACAAGTTACAACAGCCTAAGTGGGTATGGGGTATTCGATACGTGGATACAGGTATCCAGTAGAGGTACCCATGGTACTTAGGTTCATTTACTGAATATCCAACTTAGAAAGGACAATAGGTTA
This sequence comes from Pseudotsuga menziesii, assembly GCA_001517045.1. NCBI lineage: Eukaryota > Viridiplantae > Streptophyta > Pinopsida > Pinales > Pinaceae > Pseudotsuga > Pseudotsuga menziesii. The sequence goes on along the minus strand of LPNX010268647.1, from coordinate 96,346 downwards.
TAATCCATAAGGACAAGTATATAATAAATTGTGTAATGAATAAGATTTATGATATGATACATACAATAGCATGTGATGTTGTGTATAAATATGCATTGAATGGTCACACACTTTAATAGACAGGTCTTCTAGACATGTGCCCTTTAGCTATTCATTATTATTATCATTATATTATTGTGGATTTATGATTATTAATATATTTATGTTCACAACAATGATATCAAACTAAAAGAGTTGCTTGGTTTAGATTCAAGCTCAAATATGCTCTTGTATACCCTAACAATAACAAAAGGGAGGAGAGTGCTGAAAAAGGTTCACAACATCCAACTTTAGGCAACAGATAGATTTTTGAAGAGATTGGATATAGATATTCTATTTGTGAGAGTTCAAATTTCACTCAGACAATGCTTTACCTATTAAAGTTGTGAGGAATGCTTCCCTTTCTACCCATAACACCATCTACTTTAGTACAACTACGGAGGAGCAGTGGTTCAACTAAATCTAAAATTTAGATTAATTACACTTATTCAAAGAGTGCTTTCTTTATTGATAGTATCAAAACAATTTGGAACCTTGTACTCCTGCCTTTGGGACATGTAAAACCCCAATTTTGGCTCCTAATAGATGAAGTGGCCATGAATAAAAGCTATGTTGTGTTTTCTTGTATTTGAATAAACAAGAGCTCATTAGTGAAGGCCACATTATTCAAAAGTGTTCATAAAAAGACTTTATGATATCAAGTTAGAAGAAAGGGCAAAAAGTTGGCATAACATCAAATGCACAACGATTTCTTAGGATGGACAAAAGGGAGAGGGCATGCATGACAGGTGGCAAGTGAAGCTTCCTTGTAAATGGGTTGAGTGATGCATCAAGGGAGATGCCCCCTGGATATTACTTTTAGTTCACATATTGAAATAGAACAAAAATATCTGTAAAATTCATGAGCAATTTGATCTGTGCAATATCATCTTAGCACTGTGTTACCGGTTGAAATAGCAGTCTAAGCTGCCGGTAAGCATATACGGGAAAAGTGACCACTGTCACCTTAGTCACTTGTCCCCAACTACTTCAGAAGTCGAAACCTCCTACCTAGGGGAGAGCCCTATTCTGACCCTGTAAGACACCAAAACACAAAAGATATCTTCCTTCGAGGATTGTTAATGATCAGTGCCTTATTGGAGTCAAATGCGAGAGCGAAATCGTTGTATTGAAGGCGTGTATGGGGTATGCTTCAACAATGCAACTTATTCAATGATAAGCAGGTCAAAAGTACCATCCAACTGATGACCAATTTCCTTTGTAAGGTGCAATGCCATAAACAAACATCATCCAAAATATATCCACCATATAAGAGCAATCATCGATCAAGTATAAGCATTCATCATAGCTCAAAACCCCAAGAATAATTATGACAGCAGTAGATACAGCATATATGTATTCAGTCATAATAGAGCAGCAATAGTCATGTGGCAATGATGAGCGTTTATTTCAACATGTATTATATCCAAACTACATGTGTTAGTCTTTATATGAAGGCTGAAAACAATGTTCTAGCAGTAGTATAATATCAGTTTTGAATCAGCATTCTTGACAACATTCAACAGTGATTACATGTGCATTTAAAAGGTAAATGGTGTTGTAGTATTTACTCAGTATAGTAGATATCTATGGCAGCGGTATAGCAATACACATTATCATATCAATATGAAGACAAGTTGCATTATATCAAAATAGTAAACAATGTGTAGCAGCAATTATGTACTGATATCAATCTTTTATGTGTGTATGCAGCGATGTACAAGAGTATGTTTAAGTAACTGATAGTTAGCAGCACTATATACCAGTCATCACTCACAACCATATTTATATCAGCATTAACATGTCAGTGTATAAATGTAGCATAGGCGGTAGTGCATTCAATCACATAACCACAGTCATGTTAAATAAATATAACTAACAATGCATGAGCCGACTAGGAACAAGAGTGGTGTTTATAACTAGTAATTCGAAAACTGTGTGTATAAATAAGTAAAACAAATGAGTGATGTCTATGCCAAGCCCAAATGCAACTACAGTGCCGGATACTAACTTTTTAGGTGTTTTTGTTTGTATGTAGGCTACAAAAGGAGAAGGCTGCCATTGTAAAGGGCAGCCTGGGATGATAGTGTTTAGGGCCGTAGTCTGCGATGGTAAGGGAGAGAGAGAGAGAGCAGCCCTAGGGCTGACCTCAAACAGGCCCAAGGATAAAGGACTTCCCCAGGACTGACCCGAGGTCTACGGGGACTGGGTGAGGGGCGACCGAGATGGATGGAAGGTCCAGCGAAGGTTGTAGCAGCCTGTGGGCTGCCCTAAAGTGCACGCCTGAGATCTGTTAGGGAGTGGAAAAGGGTGGAAAAGAAGGTTGCTATAGGGCAGCGAAGGTGGAGAGGGTTTGAAACCAGGGCACCAAGGTATAAAGGGAATGTAGAGGGACCAGCGAAGGTCTGTTGGGGCAGCAGCGAGGGCTGCTGTATGTGGAAGAAGGCTAGCAAAGGGGGTTAGGAAGCTAGTGTGGGTAGGATGGGGGCTAGGAAGACCCAGTGAGGCAGGGAAAGGGACCAGCGAAGGTAGAGGAGGAGCCAAGGGATATCCTTTAGGGCAGGCCCGAGGTAGATTAGAGGCTAGCGAAGGCTATAGGAGGGCTGCCGAGGGTGGAAAGGGGTCTTAGGAAGAGGCTGCGGGGGTTTGGGAAGGTTTTTTGTGGCAGCGGCGAGGGTTGCTAGGAGGTCAAGGAGAGACCAGCGAAGGTTAGGGAAGGCCTGGTTAGGGATAACCCTAGCCTATTTCTGTACTAATACTTAAAACTAACCTAAAAACCACCCTAGGACTAACCTAAACAAACTAACCTAAGTTTTTGGAGAAGAAAAATGTGTGAGAACCTAGGGAAACCCTACCCTAGCACAAGCCCTACCCAAACTAGGGCTTCTAAGGAGAATGGCTAGCCTAGTGAGGAAAGGTCCTAGGTCAAGCAACTAGCTTAGGAAAAACTAAGGAGAAACCCTAGGGCACCCTCACAAGGAGATGGGTCGTTGTTTGCTAAGGTGACAAGAAGGAAGGTAATGGCCTATCTTAGGGCAAAGTGCAACTCTAAGGCTACCACTAAGACTCAGACGTGCACATCCACCAACATCCAAACAAAAAGGTAAGAAGCCTGACCTCCTTGTGCTTGTGTTCATCCAACAAATCGAAGCATCAACAAAAGCAGAGATTCAACAAAGCATTACCAGAAAATAGCTTGCATTAACCAGAAAACTTCCCCAAGAGGGGCGCATCCGTCCAAAGAAACCCTAACAGGGGTAAAACAAGTGCATAGTGTAGTATCCCATCAGTTCTGTATTTAAAATGAAAGTGAGGAGATCTATTTATATGATCTCACACTCACTTTTTACAAAATATCCAGGCCTACATGCCTTAAAACATGTCCATTTGAAATTATAAAATGTCACCTGAAAATTAAAATAAAATATAGTTTAAGGTAGGCTCAAGGTAGGCTTCCTGGGGTATTTGTACCCCCAGGTGCCAAAACATGCTCAAATAAGCGATTCACTCTGAACAAAAGGCTGGAGGGAGGGCATTATACCCCATCTAACCCCTAGAATGCTGTAAAATCCCTCAAAGCCCTCCTCAAAGCATGAAAAGGCCTAGCATGGAGGGTGGCTTTCCTCTAAGGAAATAAGGCCAGGGAGAGCAAGGACCCATTGACAGAAGGGCCAGGAGGGTGTCCAAAGAGGCTACGAATGAAAATGAGTGTCTTGTATCTGAAGCGGAGGCCACCAAAGCACGTAAGTAGGATATGGAGCCATGAGACCCAGTGGTCAACCCTTAGGGGCCCCGGACACCAACCCTGAGGTTAAAAACCCCTTTAAAGGGCAGTCAACAGTGCCATTAAGCCATAGTACCCCTAAAGGAGGACCAAAGGGCCCAGCCATGACCACCATTGCTCAATAACACCTCTCTTGGTCGAAAAATTGGCCTTCTCTCCCTAGGGTACACCTGAAGGTGCGTTGGGTACAAGGTGCAGCGTAACACACCGCATTTGTTTAAAGTGCAAGCCTCATTTATAATCAAAAGTATATGGGAACCTGAAAGCATGTTGCCAAGTTAATCTCATGGATCTACACAGGAAGCAAAAGAGGTTCAGATTTGTCGTTTGTCATTCTGTCCCATAAGGAATTGGAATCTCCAAGATCATTTTGTTGCATCCCTTCCCCATTTTAAAGCTAGCAAGCTAAGAAAGGAATTTTCCATTGGAGGGACTTGTGGGATGCAGAAGCTAGAAGTTGGATAGAGTGAAGGACTCAACGCCTTGACAAGGCTCTTGTACCCTCTGACAAAACTGCTATTAGAGAGTTCTAGGAAATTATAACAGCTGATGAATTGCCCAAGTTAAATAATATGATGCAAGGACCTATTTAGAGAAACTGGATGTAGATGTATGATAAACAGATTTATCACTTCATAAGCAGAAAATTGTATCTTATTTGGCACAAAAATTTAAAATACCCTTTGGCTCCTACCATGGACCCTATATGGGTGTCTTCAGATCCCAAAATCCCAATGGATTACGCGGTAAGGCAAAGTTTGCTTCAACAGTGTTACAAGATCCACATATTTGCTTGGTTAGTTATCTCTTAGGGACTTTGTCAAAGACCACACATTCAAAGAGCTGATTCAAGGATTATAGGTAACCCATGTGCTCTAAGCCCGAATCTACAAACATCTTCTGTGTGTTATATATTTCTCGAGATTCTGAAAATGTTAGAAAGTTGGAAACAAATTCCGCAGAAGGTCATGTTAACACTTGGATTTGCAACCTATGAAAATCCATCATTAAGTTCATATTTTCGACTTTTTATGCATAACTGAGATGCAAAACTAAGAACTACAATAGCCATGAAATCAAGTTTTCACAATAGGTTCAGATTTCAGCATGGGTGAATGTGTGAGATGCAGGTATTTAATCCAAGAAAGTTATCTTTATCGCTGGCACCAGCTGCAGCAGCCAAATTGTTTCAGATTTCATTTAGTGACTCCTAGGTATGATTGTACCTACAGTTAACAAGCAAACTTTGTGATGCAAAACTTCAGAAACGAAATCTGAAACAACTTGGCTGCTGCAGCACACTGCTGCTCAGAAACTGATGCCACTTACACACTCCTGTTGACGCTCTTGATGCTGCTCTTTTGTTAGGGTTTTTAGTTTTGAACTCATTTTTAGTCATTTTTCCTTTTTCGGATTTCCTTATCGTTCTTTTTTACCTTTTCCTTACCAGCCTTTTCTTGTTCTTGAATACTTATGCCAACTGCATGGGACCTAATGTTCGATGTCCTGTCCCACACGGCCCACTCTTTTTCCAGCCATGACCTAATGTTCGATGTCCTGTCCCACACGGCCCACTGTTTTTCCAGCCAGTTCATGGCTGGAATCATCAAGAAATGAGCTGTTTCCAATAAAGAGACCAGGGAACGGCCCTGAAATGTTCAAGCAAATGTTCTCAAAAGTTTCTTCCACATTTCTGGGCTGTTCGAGTTTCAAAATTGTTTACCCTTGGAGAAGAGCAGGGGATGTTTCCTGCTACTATCCAGAGAACAAGTCATGAACAATTTCAGTAGACCCAAAAAGGAAACGCAAGAGATGAAACACTAACAAGCAGTAAAAACATCTATTCATATATAGTTTTGGTACACCGAAAAGCAAAAAGGCACTAAATCAAATTTAACAAGCAAAGTATAAATCAAATAAACGAAACACAAACATTCTGCTAGAAAAAACTGTAGCTAAAACAGGGATTAAAAAGGATATTTTTGTTCATAAGTAGGTTACATTTAGTTTGTAATAGTTACAAATAAATATAGCAAACTTTAAAGGGTAATCTGCAAATATATATGAATACCTTCTACATATAAATGCAACAAGGTCTGCAGTGAAATTTCTAAGCTCCCAGTGATTTTCAGATAACCGTCGCCCTAAACGCTTAGAAACGAGACAAGTAATTACCGAGGGCATCAACTGATGTAACTGCACACATATAAACCAAGATATCCATCCTGAAATTGAACAAGGTACAATGAAATGCTAAGACAATATATAAACACAAATATCAAGCCTGGAATTGGAAAAGAAGCAACAGTGAAATTCTTAGACAACATAATATGTCAAGCCCATTATGATGCAAGTCAGAAAAACACTATTTACTTCTTCCAAGTGCTTTTTCTTTCAAATAAATTCTGAAAATCTGTGCAGTTAAGTAAAGTTCAAAGCCGTTTTTACAAGTAATAAAGTGAAAAAACCATGACAGAATGTTAATAAAAAACTTGTACCAAGTACTTATGTGGCTTACGTAAAAGGATCTGTTTAAAATTAGAAAAGCTGTTCAAGAACAACTAATTCCCTACAACAGTAGAGCAGTTCCCAACGTAGCAGACTAAATTCATTCTTTAGCAACTGAAGAATTGCTTCTCCCAAATGGTACTGTTTGATTTTGACAGGCAAAGAAAAAACTATTGTTGTATCAAAACCTTCATGCTTCAAACCTTTCCAGCTTTAATGTTTAGTACTTCATTAAATCATACACTAGTATTTATACACTGTCAAAATTTTGTGAATGAGTGCAATTAATGGGTTTTAATGCACCTCAGAAATTTCACCTCTTTACCATAGGTTTCTAGGATCTTAAACCCTGTGAATTTTCAGCCTTATGGCTGTACAGCTTGAGTGGGCCTAATGGTTAGGAACATGTGTTTCCACCTAGGAGGTCACAGGTTCAAATCCAGAGAGGAGTACAGTGCGTACACCTCCGTAGACTTTAGCAGCCAAATCGTTACGCAGTGGGGGTCCCTTGTCCCACAAACAAGGGGATCTCATACACCAAATTGGTGTATGGCTTAGCCATGACTTTAAGATTAGATTATATCATTATTATTATTATAAACAAAACATCAACAATGGACAATATTTCAATCCTTAACAACCCCAAGCCACCAAGCAATTCAAGAGATAAGATAACAGTGTGTTTCAATAAGTTTCAGCTGTCTAGGGCAATCTTACCATTAACATAACTGATCTGAAAACGCTTATGAAAGCTGTAAATCTGCCCTTGTATTCTTCAATTATATTGTTAAATCGCTTAAAATATTCACCCTTAACTTATGTGACATGTCAAATCAGCACTGATATAGACCTGGAAATTACAAACTATGAAGAATATAGATGGCTGACAATCAAATTTGCAATAAGACAAGTATTGGACAGCTCGAAACGTCATTAATATGCATAAAGGTGAAGTTCATAATATCATATACATAACATAGCCTTATCACATGGTTAGTACAATCCTCTAGCTCTTAAAAACCCTAGCTAGGGAAAACCAAGAAAACCCTAGATCAAAACAAGGAGATCCAACAAGCATGCATCACACAAGCATGTCCTCCAATGCAAGATGTTTCCTCTTTTTCTTCACGTAAACAAGTACAACCGAGGGTTTCATCTCAAAACCCTAATCTTCAAATCTCCAAGGGATGAAACTCTAACCCTAGTCTTCAAGATGCTTCAACAAGCTCAAGAAACCTAGTGACTTCAAGAGAGAGAGAGAGAGAGATCAGGCACATAAGAAGATCCATAAGAGACAAGAGAAATGATGTGCTCTTCTTGATAACATTTCTTAACAAGAACAAATAAATGTAAGAATGATAATTTAAGGACTCTCTCCTTCCTTTGTATATATGATAGGTAAAGGAGGCCTATAATATATATGTGGACCAATTCCCTTCCAAGCAACATACAATAACAAATGTAGGCTCACACATATTGAGCGCTACACTCCAAAAGTAGACATATCAAACTCCAAGGTGATGCCATCCACAAATCAAGGCTCCAAACGCAAGGGTGTTCCACAAGGTGTGTCCAACACTCCTAAAAGCCTCCAAAGACTCCAACAATCCTCCCTAGCCACATGCTCCAATGGTGCACTTCCCACACATGAACACTGTCATAACCTAAGCATCACCAAGCCAACTCCAAGACTCCATGTAAGCACTCGAGCTACCCTATCTTTTTTTGGGCCAATGCCCTCCTCTGAGATGCAAAATGTTCCTCCTAAGTGGAGCATTCTCCCAAAAACCATCTCCATGTGACCATCATGTAAAACTTCACCAAAGTTGCAAGAGATCTCCAATGCCCTAGGGAAGAATATCATGCAAGCACCCAAATGAGGTCGAGCAAACAGTAAAAAAGTGCCCCAATGTGCTAATCTATCACAGACCATCCTGGGGCTGATCATACACCATGTACCCCAAATCTCATGAAGCATCCCCAAACATGGTGTAAGCACTTCAAGTACCCCGAAAGCTAACACCCCCTCTTTACGAGGAAAGTGTTTTCACCAACACTTATTGGCTCCATTTTCCACTCCACCAAACCTACCACTTGCAAATCTATTGATGCTACAATCTTGGAATCAACCACTATCTCCTAAAAATAAATTGTCTTTCATGTTATCACAGCATCTATATCCTCCAAAAAATACTAAACACCTGTGAATATGAAGGAACATAACTCTGGATCATAAGCAACTTGTTAAACTCCATCATCCCTCAAGTCAACATCACAAGCCAAAATCAAGGGACACAACACCATGACTTATGTAAGACATCTTGTAAAGATAATCATATCTCCATACAAGACTAAGTCGAGTGGATCACATCTATCAAAGTCAGAAAGATATAAGGATGCACAAATCAATTCCTGTAACCATGAAATATAAAGCTCGTGCTATAGGTAGCAATCCATACAAGGCTATCAACAACCTATGAACATGAGAATCCCTCTCAAGCACCTCAACTCCTCCAACAACTAAAACAAATTGAAATAGGTCAAATCTCTCATCTCAAAAGAATCCTGAAGCAAGAGTAACATCAACGTCAACTCCCTATGTCTAAGCAGTGTTATCGAAACCGGACCGGAACCGGCAAAACCGGCCGGTCTGACCGGTTCACAGGGTTGACTAGTCCAGTCACTTAAAAAATTTCAGAAAACCGGAATTTTAACCAAACCGGGCACCGAACCGGCCGGTTCTGTACAGAACCAGTCAAAATTGCCGAACCGGCCGGTTTTGACTGGTTCCGTACGGAACCGGGCCGGTCCGTACGGCCGCGTGCAGGGACCCACGTTTTTCAAAAAAAATTTAAAAAAAAACAAAAATACAACCTAACTACTACTCCTAACCTAAACCTAAGCCTATCCTAACACTATTTAAAGACCCCCCCACCCCCTACATTTCTCACACTACCCATTGCTATCAGTTTGGCAATCTTGAGAGCACGGTTTGTTGGGCAGTTGTGTAGTCTTTTGCAGCTGAGTTTTAGAGTGGTTTCCAAGAACTTGTTGGGCATAGTCAAGTGTGTATTGCAGCAAGGATTTGGAGGGGATTAGAAGCATCATTTTTTGCAGCACATTTGGAGCTATTACGTGGACTGTTTTGGAGGTTATTGAAGGCTTTTGTGCAGAATTTGTGGACTGTTATCACGGATCAGCATCCCCTTTTTCTCTTGGCTTCTTTTCTTCATTTCTTCTTCTCTCTCAAAGGTATGTCAAGTGACAAGTCTCAAGACTTTTCTCTTTAAAAAAAATTTCCTTAGTTAAGAAGTTATTAATAAATTATAGGGTTTTATTTCCAGCTTTTGTTTGAACTTTGCCATGGCTCCAAAAGAGAGGAAGGATGCGGCATGGGTTCATTGCCAATTGGATGATGGTGGGAAAAAAATATGCAATTATTGTGGGAAGAAAATAGTTGGGGGAGGTATCCATAGGTTAAAACAACACTTAGTTGGTGCTAGAGGCAATGTTGAACCTTGTAGGAAATT
>LPNX010268647.1:67339-84955 GCA_001517045.1 Pseudotsuga menziesii | reverse complement strand
TAAATTTCCAAAGCCATTTGCTGAAACTTGTTTGCATTCAACTCTTATTGCAGCCTATTGGTGGGGGCAGTTTGGTGGGAGCTGCACTGATTTGAAAAATTTTGCATTTCGAATATTGAGCCAGCCATGCAATGCTTCGGGATGTGAACGCAATTGGAGTGTATTTGAGCGTATACACACCAAGAAACAAAACTGTTTGGAACACAAACGGTTGAATGATATGGTCTATGTCCAGTACAATCTTAAGCTACGGCGTAAATAGTTGTTGAACAGGACACCAGCATCAGGAAACATAACCTTGGATGACTTTGATCCATCATCAGAGTGGGTTGTGGAGACTCGAGCACCAATATTTGATAATGAAGACCTTTCTTGGTTGGATTTGGACCCACCTCCAGAGGTTCCATCTTCAGGGCCAGGGATCAAGTGGGGCTCAAAATCCCACTCCTGAAGAGGATGAAGAGGATGAGGATGACGATGAGGAGGACGATGATGAGTAGTAGACTACTAGACACTGGACTCTAGTAGTAGTGGCTAGTAGGGTAGTGCCATATGATCACTTTATTGTTATTCATTAGTACTATGATTTATTTTTGGATTGTAGGAACCATTTAGAGCCTCTTTGTTGATGTACTTTGGTTCAGAACCTCACAGATGTATTGCACTAGGTGCTATTTTGGATATTTGCACCCATATTTGCTATATATATGAGAAACTTTGCATATTTGTGTATTAATGGTTTGGATTCATATGTATGCACATGAATATATATGTTTAAAATATGAATATTTTATGTATTTTTTATTCAGCCGGTTTTTTACCCGGTTTTTTGCCGGTTCTGGTCCGGTTCACATTTTGGGCTTCGCCGGTTCGATGACCGGTCCGGTTCCGATAACATTGGTACCAGATATACTGTGAAGGGAGTTGGGGCCACTTCCCTCCAATTAGACTCTTGTGATCTTCTACATTTGAGTAATGTACTATTTGTACCAGGAATGAAAAGGAACCTTGTCTCTATTTTTGCCTTAGAGGATAAAGGCTACAAGGTTGTCTTTTTTGATGGAGAGGTTCTTGGATGACACAAGAACTCTAGTATGGATTCATCCTGCGTGATTGGTTTTCGAGAGGAGGTCCTAAACAAATTGACAATACAGCCAGTTTAAGCACTAGTGCATGATTCTATCAGTTTAAGTGAGTTGTGGCACAGAAGACTTGCTCGCCTACATTATAGAGCTCTTCCATCCTTGAGGACAATGGCGATAGGACTTATATTACTCTGTGTAGAACATGATGGCATTTGCAGAGGTTGTGCACTTGGAAAGAATGCCAAGAGTTCTTTTCCAATAACGACAGTAGGTCCAAGGGAATCTTGGATTTAGTGTATTCTAACTTGTGTGGACCAATCGCAGTTTCTTCCTTAGGTGGATTCTTGTATTATGTGATCTTCATTGATGATTACTCTTGAAAGACTTGGATCTACTTCTTGAAGACCAAGAAATCCGAGGAGGTACTTAGAAAATTCCAACAGTTCAAGGCACAGGTTGAAAATCTATCATGAAAGAGGATCAAGGTTTTGAGATCAGATAATGGAGGGAAGTACACCACCTCAAACTTTAGTGATTTCTGCAAGGAGGCAGGGATCAAGACGGATTGCGTTATTCCTTACAACCCTCAACATAATGGGGTTGCAAAGAGTAAGAACAGATCGATTGTAGAGGCAGCCAAAGCTATGATTCATGACCAGAGTCTGCCTGTGTTCTTATGGGTAGAAGCTTCTAGTACCACAGTGTATGTTCAGAACAAGAGTCCTCATAAGATATTGAGGAACTTAACTCCAGAAGAGGCTTTCACAAGTGTGCACCCAGAGGTTGGTCACTTGCAGATCTTTGGTTGTAGGAAATACAGTCATGTATCCAAGGAAAAGAGAACAAAGCTAAAACTTTCAAGCAGGAAGGGTACATTGAGTCTTCAAAAGCTTACAAGATCTATATCCTAGGATCGAAACATATTGAGGTCAAGCAAAGATGTCTCCTTTGAGAAGGAGGTAGCCTTCAGAAGAGCTAGAGGATCTCACATGGAGATTGATAGTGAGGAGCATGAGGCTCCAAAAAAGATGATACTTTCTCCTCCTTCCCCTTCAGTAGTTCAGAGGGAGCCAGTTGATCCTGTTAATTCTATTGATCCCATGGATCCAATTGATGTTCCCAAAGATGTTGCAGTAGGTCGAAAGAGACCTACATGGGCTCGTCAAACCTTGCAGGATGCAGAGAGGCACGAAGCACCCTGCGGTTCTTTCAGAGAAAGCAAGAGACATCAAAGATTCTCGATCTATGTTGCTTTGATGAGCCACATCATTAATTCTGAAGCTAGCCAACAGGTTTGGAAAGATGCCATGATGGAAGAGTATCAGTCCATCATGAAGAATGATGTGTGGGAGATTGTTCCAAGACCTTCCAGGTGGATCTACAAGATCAAGCATGCAGTTGATGGGAGCATTTAGAAGCACAAAGCGAGAATTGTGGCTAGAGGATTCTCTCAAAGAGAGGGACTCGATTATGATAAGACGTTTGTTCCAATTGCACGGTGTAAGACTATCAAGTCAATCATAGCTCTTGCATCAGCTGTGGGATGGAAGTTGCATCAGATGGATGTAAAGACTGTCTTCCTCAACGGTGTGATCAAAGAAGAGGTCTACATTGACTAGCCAGAGGGCTCTGTGATTCATGGGAAGGAGTACCATGTATGCAAATTGAAGAAGGCCTTGTATGGACTTAAGCAAACACCACGAGCATGGTATACTAGGATTGACATATACTTGGTGAGTTTGGATTCACCAAGAGTGAGGCAGATTCCAACCTTTACTATAAGGTTGTTGATACTGAGCCTTCGATACTAGTACTTTAAGTTGATGATTTGTTTCTCATTGACGCAAAGAAACTTATTGTGTGGTGTAAGAGGAAGGTAGCCTCTGAGTTCGAGATGAAGGACCATGGTTTGATGCACTACTTCTTGGGACTAGAAGTGTGGTAGAGACATGATGGGATCTTACTGAGTCGGGGCAAGTATATTATTGATATCTTGAGGAGATTTGGGATGATGAATTGTAAGTCCATGGCACACCGACGGTGTCAAATCTAAAGAAGTTGAGTGACTCAGCTTCTGAGTCATATTTGGTAAATCCACCATGTACCGACAGTGAATCGAGTCATTGATGTATTTGGTTAACACCATACCATACATTTGCTTTGCATTGAATGCACTTAGTCAGTTCATGAGTGAGTCAAGACAGACACACTGGGTTACTGCAAAGCACGTAATGAGATACTTGTGTGGCACAGTGGGATATGGACTGAGATATGCTTCCAATGTTTACATGAGATTAGAGCGCTACTTTGATTCTTATTGGGCAGGGAGTACATTGGATAGGAAGAGCACCTTCAAGTGTTGCTTCTGTTTGGGGTCTGCTACGATCTCCTAGTGTAGCAGGAAGCAGACTTTTATGGAATTGAGTACTACATAGGTTGAGTATATTGCAATGTGTGTGGCAGCTCATGAAGTAGTGTGGCTTCGAAAGCTCCTTGTCGGATTGTTCGATCAGATGATAAAGCCAACCCTGATTCACTATGATAATCAAAGTTGTGTACGACTTTCATTCAATCCAGTGTTTCATGATAGGTCGAAGCATGTGGAAATCCAGTACCATTACGTTTGTGACATGGTGCAAAGGGAAATAGTTCAGCTCCAGTGTATCTCTACGGATGATCAGATCACAGACATTCTCACCAAGCCTCTTCATAAAGAAAAGTTTGTGTACTTTCGTTGCAGGGTTGGAGTACTGGAGAATGCCTCCCTTTCTAAGAGGGGGACTTGATGGTGTAACATCAATGAGACATTCTCCCTGAGACAGGGAGAATGGTGTGACTCTCCTTTGAGAGAGAGAGGGAGTCGACTGGTCTAGATGTGTAATATCTCAAATACTGATATTCTCTAATGTTCTATGATAGTGCTGACTCGCACACTCAATCTCATACAAATTTGCAAAATAACTATGCATGCAAACTCGCCATGCAAAAATGCCCTAAAATATAGCTGAATTAAGGTTAGGGTTTTGCAGAGAGAAATTAACACTTACCACTGATATTATGGCTGATAATGACTCCAGAGATAGCTGCATGCATAAGGATCCAGATGGGTGGTCTAATAATGCTCTTTTCCTCCAATGTTACTACCCCGTAGTACCGTAAAAACCCTCCAGACTGAAGGTGACGTTTTTGTAGGAGGAGAGGTCCGTTCGGGTTGAAACTTTCTGAGCTTGTCCGTCTGCTGATGCCGGAGAGATGGCCTAGAGGCTGGCACATGCGGAGGTTTGGCTACCTCTAAGTGCCCTAGCGAATTGATTAGTAGTTCTGCTGCTCACGCCCCCAACTGATCTGCTTGGCTGATAGCTGCTCCAGGTGAGCAAACTTATGGCTAATAATCACTGCATACCGTAGGATAGGCCTGCTAAGAAGGAGGAAGCTGACATGTGGAGGAAAGACTAGGTTTTGTGGTCCCAGCGAATCCTTTTGTGTTTTCCCTGCTACTTCCGGCTACAAAACGTTGATCTGCTAATAACCTTTCGGAATGTGCTAGATCTCTGAATACTGTAGTATATGATGGATGCAATGGATAAACCTGGATGATCTATCCCAATAAGAGACTAGGGCAGATATCTCAGTGCCGAACCCTCGCTAGCTGAAGACACCGTCTCCAACCCCAACTGTCGCGGCTGCACGCTGTGCTACTACTCGAAACTCCAAAATCAATCAACAATTACAATAGATATTCTCTTTGGTCCAATAACCCTTCTTAAATAGAATAGCATGTACTTTTAGGGTTTGCATGTCACTTTTAGGGTTTACACTTCACTTTTGCATGCATGCAAATCTAATTTCATGTTGACTTTAACACTAAAATCAGGCCTGCATGCTTTATGATATGAACTCTTATGGCCTTCTTACTACACTGATGACTTAATAATACTGAATTGATGTACCTTTTTGCTCCTAGTGCTGCTATTAGTCCTCAGTTATTCCCTTTTTATAAAAACGGAACATTACAGTCCTCCCTCGCCAAAAATTGCTTGTGCTCAAGCACTGCCAACGCAAATCCACAATCAATCAACTGATTCAACTAAATTCGAGGATGATCCCAGGGTCCCAAATTATCCTAGGAGATCTATAGCACCCTCTGCTCAAAATACTGCACTGTACGGTACCATCACCAAAGACCTTTTGAAAGCATCCTCTAGCAATCACTAAACTGTCAGTCAGTGTAATCCCAGGGTCCCAAATCAATCTGAGAATTGCAGAGGTCAAAATGCATCCACTGCTACCCTGCGTAGTATCCACACAAGGAGCATCATGTAGACTCCCAAGTAACGCCATCAGTAAACACTGTATCCATCCCTCATAAGGTCCTCCACCTAGATCCCAATGCAAACTTGTGCATCTTTCATCCCAAATATCCCAAGGTTCTTGTGGGACTATACCTCTAGCTAGGAATGTCTTCCCAAGAATCGCCCACTCAATAGGACACCAACTCTTAATCTCTCTCCAATCCAACCGCCAAAACAGACCTTGTCCATAAGCCCCATCACAAGGAATAATCCTACAAAGCTGACATTCTGCACTTCTGATTTCAACTGGAATGCTCATATACTGCTGCCCAATTTCTCAATCCTGACCAACCTATAAAAACCATACGCCATTATGCAAATGTGGACTCAAGCTACTGCAAGCCCTGTCTGTGTACTCCTTAAGAGGACTCCTTTGAAATGCAATAGTATGTTTCTCTTACTGCCCCATCAAGGAATCTAACTGTTGTTCAATACTAGAAATCTTGACCGCTAACTCAATACATACAACTCGAAGAACTGTAAGCCCAACATCTCGTTGTACTATGGTGTCTCGGAGTATCTTGGTCCTCTCTTTCATCGCTAGAATGATTTCTTTAACATGTTCAATCTTCTTTCGGTGACTATCATCTAGAAGCTCTATCTCATGCATGTATAAACTCTCCCTAACCTCTATGTGTGACTGCTCATTGTCTCGACTGCTGTGCTCATTGCCTTGCACCTCATGTATTTCGCCTGTCATAACTGTCTGGACTCCTGCTGTAGGTGATGAAGAGTGTACCAATCCAAGTCATCACACGGCTTGTCCACAATCTGGCTAGCGAATGTGCTTGTGTCGCTAGACTCACAGGATGGCTCCAATGCGATCTCCTCATGCACATCCTCATCATGTACTGTTAACTCCAAATGAAGCTCACCAACAACCTGTACTTCATGCTCATCTTTCTTCCCTCCCCCAACTATGCCTTTAAGGAGATCCTCATCCAAATTCTTGGGCTGGCTCCCAAACTTGATGGTGTAATAATCTTGAAAGGATAATGCTGCACATACCTCATCACCCAAGGCTAGATACTCCTGATATCAAGGCAAGTGTTGAAGTACTGCTAACCTCTGCGAATTTCCATTCAAGATCCTTCTCATTGTCTTCATGTTCTCACAAGCTGGCAAAGAAAAACCTTTGTTCTGACATGCACTTCACCAACATCACTAACATGCATTTGCATGTACACGCATGCATCAACATGCACTTTTATTCAATTGCTATGTGCCCACAGCTAGCAAGGATCATGCTCCGATACCACTGTAATATCCCAAATACTTATATTCTCTAATGTTCTATGATAGTGCTGACTCGCATACTCAATCTCATACAAATTTGCAAAATAACTATGCATGCAAACTCGCCATGCAGAAATGCCCTAAAATATAGTTGAATTAAGGTTAGGGTTTTGCAGAGAAATTAACACTTACCACTGATATTCTGGCTGATAATGACTCCAGAGATAGCTGCATGCACAAGGATCCGGATGGGTGGTCTAATAATTCTCTTTTCCTCCGGTGTTACTACCCCGCAGTACCGTAAAAACCCTCCAGACTGAAGGTGACGTTTTTGTAGGAGAGGTCTGTTCGGGCTGAAACTTTCTGAGCTTGTCGATCTGCTAATGCCGGAGAGATGGCCTAGCACATGCAGAGGTTTGGCTGCCTCTAAGTGCCCTAGCAAATTGATTAGCAATTCTGCTGCTCACACCCCCACTGATCTGTTTGGCTGATAGTTGCTCTAGGTGAGCAAACTTATGGCTGATAATCACTGCATACCGTAGGATAGGCCTGCTGAGAAAGAGGAAGCTAACATGCGGAGGAAAGACTGGATTTTGTGGTCCCAGCGAATCCTTCTGTGTTTTCCCTACTACTTTCGGCTGCAAAACAAGGATCTACTAATAACCTTTCAGAATGTGCTAGATTTCTTAATACTGCAGTATATGATGGATGCAATGGATAAACCTGGATGATCTATCCCAATAAGAGACTAGGGTAGATATCTCACTGTCGAACCCTCGCTAGCTGAAGACACTGTCTCCAACCACAACTACCGTGGTTGCACGCTGTGCTGCTGCTCGAAACTCCAAAATCAATCAACAATTACAATAGATATTCTCTTTGGTCCAATAACCCTTCTTAAATAGAATAGCATGTACTTTTAAGGTTTGCATGTCACTTTTAGGGTTTACACTTCACTTTTGCATGCATGCAATTCTAATTTCATGTTGACTTTAACACTAAAACCAAGCCTGCATGCTCTGCATGCTTTATGATATGAACTCTATGGCCTTCTTACTACACTGGTGACTTAATAATACTGAATTGATGTACCTTTCTGCTCCTAGTGCTATTAGTCCTCAGTTATTCCCTTTTCATGATACTCCTCAATGGACTAAGTTGAGTTGAGACATTCTCCCTAAACTAGGAAAACACAAATCGATGGAGTGATTTGTGATGGAAATATCAAGGGACTAATAAGTTGTACATGGACACTTCTCGATGGACTGGGTTGTGTTGGAGTCTCTAGGTTGGCGCCCAGGAACCCATGTGGTTGGGAATGACTCATCATTGGGTTGGTGCCCAGCAACCCTTGAGGAGTAGCTCATGTGGTTGGGACAACTTGTTACTGGGTCGATGCCCAGCAACCCTTGAGGTGTAGCTCAGCAACCCTTGAGGTGTAGCTCATGTGGTTGGGACAACTTGTTACTGGGTCAGTGCCCAACAACCCTTGAGGTGTAGCTCTTGTGGTTGGGACAACTTGTTACTGGGTCGATGCCCAGCAACCCTTGAGGTGTAGCTCATGTGGTTGGGACAACTTGTTACTGGGTCAGGGCCCAACAACCCTCGAGGTGTAGCTCTTGTGGTTGGGACAACTTGTTACTGGGTTGGTGCCCAACAGCCCTTGGGGTGTAGCCCATGAGGTTGGGATAACAAGCCTCTGGGTCAGTGCCCAGCAGCCCTTGGGGTATAGCCCATGAGGTTGGGAATGACTCATCATTGGGTTGGTGCTTTACAACCCTTGGGGTGTAGCCCATGAGGTTGGGAACTTGGGATTTGTCATTGGGTTGAAGCCTAGCAACCCTTGGGGTGTAGCCCATGTGGTTGGGATACTTATGGGTTGTAGCCCATTGTCCCTTGAGTTTGCATCCCATGCGGATGTGATAAAGTCTCACATGTGGTTGTAGCCCTTGTGAGCCCACACACGGTTGTATCCCTTGTGGTCGTCATGTGGTTGTAGCCCTTAACGTGATAAAGTCGCGCATGAGGTTGTATCCCTTGTGGACATTATGAGGTTGTAGACCATGATGTTGTGATGACTCACTAGTGGTTGTAGCCCTAGTGAGCTATCTAGGTTGTAGCCCATAGAGGACATCATGTTGGTTGTCGCCATATGGATGTGAGAAGACCTTTCTTATGTTGAAGAGATGTTCAAGACAAGCCGTGACGCTCAGATGATATCCAGATATGTTCTAGCATGATGATACCTCCCTAGCTAAGAGGGAGTGTTGGTGTTTATAGCTTCAGGAGGTCCCATCCTCAAGTCGGCCCAAAGAAGACAAACACTAAACTATTATTATTATGCACAAAAGGTAAGTTATCCCCAACTACCTTCACAAGTCAGCCCCAGTAGAAAACTGAAAAAGCAAAATGAAGAATATAAATAGAGGACGCTTTCTCATTCTCACACCAAGCAAGTTCGCCCCACAAGAAGGAATGCCGCTCACGCAAGAAAAAGACCATTTTCTGGGGTTACTATCTTTGGGGCTATTCTTCTATGTGATTACTTGTCATCTGAATGTACTTTGTATCTTGAACTGAATCTCTATATAGGAAAGGGTTCTGGGTCTTCTTCCCTTGTGTAGAAGGGTTTCCCAGGATAAAATGTGTCTATGTTTCTGTGCATAGTCATCATTCAGTGATCCATATTTATTTCCGCTGCATATAATAATTGAAAATATACTGCTATATTAAAAATCTAACAATTCAGTGAAAGCAGTTATCTCCAAGAAAATAAATAGGAAAGGATCCTTAGAAAACCACTGCAAAATTCCAAACCAGAAAAGATTTACCAGCCCTTCCCAGCAAGCCAAGTCAAGCCCAAAAAAAACAGTAAAGATGTCTGCTTCCAGGTCATCTTATCTGAAATTCTAGAATAATCAATAGGACAATGAGACAATTTATTTTGAATAAAATAATGAAAAATTTTGGTGTAAACTTATGATAAACAGAGCAGAAATCTGGGACAGGAACTCTTATCCTGCTATCCTTCTTGTGCATTTTCTAAATTGATATAAATCTTTTACAATTAGCAAAATGTGAGGGGAAGCAGAAAAGACAGAAATAAAAACGAAAAAAAAAAATGAGCAGCATACATATTACTATTGTTTTTTAGTATTTTATGTAAGCCTCTTATTTTGTAATGGAAGTTTCCCATTTCATTTCCTCAAATTTCTGCCATTTCTCTATTTACTCACTTTTTATTTTATGTCGCCTATCTGATGACATAGCTTGTTTAATTCACATTTAACCCGTTGTCTCTAGCTGTTGAATGTTGTTAATTTTGTTTTCTTCATTTACACCCAATTTTAACATAATATTTAAGAACTTTCTTATGCTCGTTCCAATCGCGTGTCGGAACAAAGTCATATCTATTGTCAAGATAAGATTGCAGGTCAGTAAATGATGATTTCAAATAAAAAACATCTGCCTATGGAAGAAGAGGTGTATGAGCTTACATAAGGTTCAATGTGTATGTTTGAATTTTGCAAAAGGCTCCGCACCACACGCATCAATGCAAAAAGAAGAGAATAATCATCCAGACTCCTAGTTACCTGGCATCAAACAGTAAATTATAGGAATTAGCCTCCTCAACTCTATTTTCTACCTGATATAAGCTTGCCAGTGAGATTTCTTTACCTCATCTGAAATGAATAAAGTGAAGTAAGGAACTAAAGGATGAAGCCCTGTATCTGTAGACAGACTGACTAATGCTTCTTTGAATAGTCTGGAGTCAGATCCCGTAATAATAAGTTCACATATTTTCTCAAAGTACAACTGCATCAAAAAAAAAAGCTTTTAACTAATTTCTCATTATAAAAAAAGTGCATTTGAGTGGCAGTAACAGACAGCGAAAGTAAAGTACAACATACACTACTGACAGGACATCAATTTGAGAAGATGGCACTTATTTTCCAAACTAAAGACCAGTGTACAAATAGTCTCCATATCTACCTGAAGTTCTCTTGATAATACATGTTTGACAGGAAGTTTTACATCAATGAGAAGCCCATCATCCTTGGCTTGTTCAGTCTTTTTGTTCTCTGAAGGAACTCCAAGTGCTAAAAGAAATGTAAAAGTCATTAAATATGGCCTTCGCAATTTCAACAGGAATAGTTGCAAAAACCAAGGACATCATGCTAAATGTTTAACAAGGCTACCAAAAAAACTAGAGAGTTTCAAACTCTGCACTGAAATAAATAAATAAAGTATTAACTAAAGAAGAATATAAAGAACCTTCGGGAGTAGGATTTTCAGGTATAGCAGGCTGAACTCCTTCAATAGCCAGCCAATGAGAAACAACCGCAGTGTCCAGAGGCGCTCTTGGTAATGGTGTTTCAGTAACCTGAGATGTCCACTTTCAATCTGTTCCTTAGGCATTAAAAAAAATATCAATATATGTCATGTACAGTTGCTCTAAGTAAAAACAACTTACATCTTTGAAATCCAAATCCTTATCATCAATGTAGAACAAATCTGTATGCCCCACTGCTCTCTTAAATCTCAATGGATCTCCTGAAGCAAAGCCATAAACAGGCTGGACCATAACAAAAAACAATTAGCACATAAACAGAGATCAGATAAGATAAATACGATAATTTTATTGAGGTCCAAAACATGACCACAAATGTAAGTCAATGGAACTAAAAAGCACATCCAATGTGAAGACAATGTGGGAGTGTGAAAGCAACTCTTATATTGATATGGAAAGAAAAAGCAATTGAAAAGGGAGCAGCGTAATTGTCAGACTTTACCTGGACAGGTACCTGACCCAGTTAAGGTCATTGGATGTGAAACCCTAGGTTGTTTGAAATAAGCACTTCCACCCTTGGAAGGGTTATTTTGTCTACTCCATATACCGTTGATTTTTGCACTTCAGACTTCTTCAGGATGTGTAAGGTTACTCTAAATCTAAGAGATTATGACAAGTTGGATTGAGCTTCAAATTGTGTTCCATGGAAGCTCAGGCTTCAGATCCTTCTGGAGGCTAATCATTGGCAGCATGTTAAAAAGAAAATTCAAAACCTATCGATCCAGCACAGTTGGCCACTCATCAGAAGAAGGAATCCAAAGTGAAGAGAATAATTCTTGATTCTGTGAAGTGTCACTTCATCTCACGCATCGCTAATAAGACATTAGGTAAGAGCATGTTTGATGCTTTGGTTAAGTTATTTAAGAATTTGTGTGCCTCTCGACAGATGCCATTGTGAAACAAGCTTTCAGTGGTTCGCCTGAGCAAGACAAATACTATGGTGAACTACTTGACCACAATGAATGAATTGAAGCAAGAGTTGGTTGGCATTGAAACTAAGGTAGAGTATCACGAGATGGTATATATCACTCTTAAAGGGACTGCTCCATCCTAGACACCTTTTGTTCAAGGTATTCGTGCCCGGAAGAAACTACTAGTTTTCCCAAAGCTTTGGGTTGCTCTTGTGGAGTAGGAAATCAGATTGCAGTACTGTTCAAAGCAACATGGGGAAGTAGATGCCATCGATCTCATCAAAAAGACGAAGGGTGGCAAGAAAGGATTCAAGAAGAAGCATGAGACCGATATAGGAAAAAACCTCAGTAAGGTCGTGTGCTTTCAATGTTACAAGATGGGACATTATGCAAGACAGTGCCTGTTGAAGAAGGGAAAGAATGTAAAAAAGGTTGCAGCCGAGACTGCAGCAGCAGTAGAGGAGATGACCTCTCAGTTTGAGACTTCCTTTTCCATGGATTCTTGTTTATCTACTAACACTGTGGCTGATGTTGCTTGGCTTGTGGCCGATGGAGCTTCGAGACATATGACATTTGACAAGTCACTACTCAGCAAGATTCAGGAGCAAGAGGGATATATGACAATGGAGGTTGGTGATGATGCCACATGCCCTATGAGAGGATTTGGCTCCATTTCATTCCAGGTGCCCTCAACTGATGTTCTTGAGCTGAGAGATATTTTATTTGTTTTGGGATTGAGGAAAAACCTCTTTTTAATTTCATGTATGACAGATATACATTGGAAAGTTGCTTCTGAGGGACAGCAGTGCATCATCAGTGACTATAGTCTAGCAAGTCCGAGGAACTTTGGATAGAGGGGTGAAAGAGGGTCGCCTTTACAGGTAACTCACTAATCCAGTAATATTCACACATTCCAACAAGAGGGTGGTAGTGCCTTCTATTTCTCAGAAGGCACATGCAAAGTCAAGTTCTAATCCTTGCACTCTGATTGTGAGATCTTTCATTGTGCAAGGTTCTCCTTCCATGATTAGGGAGAATGTGGAAATTGGTCATATGGTGCCTCGAGAGGGGCACTCAAGATATATTTAGCATTGGTTTCTTCCATCCATGAGACTTCCAATTGTACATTGTAGGATAGGTGTGATGCCATGATGGAGGGTATTGGTGAGATTGATTCCAGTGTCGTAGCTAAAGGGAGTATTATAGAGTACAAAGCCAAGGATTCTAGATTCTTTTAAATAGAGGGAATTTTCCTTATGATACTTTTACTTCAGGATTCTCTCGAGATGAGGGAGACTGGGAGTTCACCTAGTTCAAGATAGTTCAATTGCCAAAGGATTTAAGGTGCATGATAGGGATTCTCATAATGACAAGTTGATGATGACCTTACATAATTCAATGACTATACCACAAGCTTTGCATCCCAGGATTGATTTGATCTTGCATGTAGATATGATTATCTTTGCAAGTTGTCTTGGTCATCTTATGATGCGGTACCATTGATGTTGACCCACGATGTTGAGGATGATGGGGGATGGCAATTGATCATTGCTCAAGGGAGACATTCCTATATATTCACAATTGGTCATTATTCATTAGATGATCAAAATGTTGTGATGGTATGGTTGACATCTATGTTGCAGATGATGGTGGTTGATTCTAGCACCATAGCCAATATTGATTTGCAAATAACAAATTTGGTGGAGTTGCAAAGGGAGTCAACAAACGTTGGTGTAAACATTTTCCTCATGAAGACAGAGTGTTAGATTTTCAGGTTACCTTAAAAGTATTTACACCATGTTTGGGGTGCTTCAAGAGATTTGGGGTACATAGTGTATATTCACTCCCTAAATGGTCCAAGACGAATTGTAGCATTAGAGATGGTCAATGATGGATATGCACACTTGTGATAGCTTGCTCGGTGGATGTCAAACCTCGAATGGTCATTGGCTCGGTCTTCTTCCCTAGGACATTGGAGATCTCTTACATGGATGGTGGACGTTGTGCTTGATGGCCACCTAAACGATTAACCTGGTGGGAGAACACACTATAGGATATGAGGACATTATGCATTGTGGAGGAGGTCTACAAGCCCTACATGACATGTGTCATCTTGGTTTCCTATTCAAAGGATTGGAAATGGCTTGAGGATGCCTAGGGCTTCGACAGTGTTCTTGCAGGGATATCTACCCCAATGGAATACTTGGCTTTGGAGGATGGATGGAGTCTGTGGAGGCTCAAAATGGAGTGTTGTGGACTTGCCTTGCATAGTTATATCACCTTGGGCACTATCGTGCACTATATCATCATTGGAGCTTGACACCTGCACTCTAGGAGTGGAGTGCTTCGCTTGGGTGTGGCTAACTTATGTTTAGTAAGCTTGTTTGTAAGGCTTAGGCCAACCTGTATAATATTGTTGGCCTTCCTTGCCTCTCATATAAATAGAGGAAGGAGAGAGTATTTCTAAACATCACAACACATCACACATTCATTTGTATCTCTTCTTTAGAGGGCTCTCTTAGTGATCCACTAGGGTTCATGAGGAAACCCTAGTAGAGCATATGAGGAGATGTACGATTTCTCTCTTAATATTCTTCTTTGTACATTTGATCTCTATCTCTCTTAAGGACTAGGGTTTCTTGGTCTCTTGGAGCATCTTAGATTCTAGAGTTTGAGTTTCATCACTTGGAGGCTAGAGATAAGGGTTTGGAAACCCTTGGATGTATTGGGAGAAGAAAAGGAGGGAGGACATCTTTCCTTGGAGATTGAGTTGGAGGGATTCTTGCAATAGGAGGAGCTAGGGTTTGTTGACTGACCCTAGCTAGTGCATCTTGGGTGGTTGGATTATGTTCTAGCCTTTAGATAAGGCTATGGTATGTATGCAATTCATTCATTGAGTATATATACCAACATAGATCCAAATCCTAGGCTCTATCAAGTGCCGAGATGGACCAAATCTCTCAAGGTGCAAACCTCTTCTTAGGTATCCATTGATTTGATTCAAACCAAAAGACACATCTTTTTATTTAAGCTCCACATAGATGGCCGACATATAATATTTTTTATTATTTTTTATTTTGTTAGGAACAAACATTGCATCATTTCCCCACACATGGTTTTAAAATCATATGCAAGGCCCTACTACAATCATGGGTTATTTAAGAGGCCTTGCACATGGTCTTAAAACCATTTGCAAGGCCCTCCTAACCCATGTACAATAAAACCATGGGTTGTTTAGGAGGCCTTGCACATGGTTTAAAAACCATGTGCAAAGCCTCCTAAACCATGTACAATAAAACCATGGGTTGTTTAAAATGCCTTGCACATGGTTTTAAAACCATGTGCAAGGCCAACATTTTTTTGCGGATAATTCAATTTTGTATTTTTTTCTTAACGTGCATATTTTTTTTTACGGATAATTAAATTTTTACTTTTTTATTGTTTTGTTAGGTAAGAAAATTAGAACATCTCCCCCATATTAGATTGTTTTTGTGGCCGACATTTATTTTGGCCTTGCAAGATCTCTCCCATAATATTCACTATCACTATTACTTTTTGCCAACACGGTACAAACATTACTAACGTTACATCACATTACAAGATCTCTCCCATAATATTCACTATCACTATTATTTTTTGCCGACATGTTACAAACGTTACTAACGTTACATCATGTCTCCCCCATTCTGGGCTGAAGAGCGCCTCTCGGCGCAATCAACGATGTTGGGAGCGGGAGCGAGAGCGAAAAGCGAAATTTTCAAAAGATTTCGATTTGTGAGTGTTTTGAGAGCGTTTTTTATATAATATATATTTCTATATATTTTGATGCATATATATTAAAAAAAACATGTATTA
This sequence comes from Pseudotsuga menziesii, assembly GCA_001517045.1. Classification (NCBI taxonomy): domain Eukaryota; kingdom Viridiplantae; phylum Streptophyta; class Pinopsida; order Pinales; family Pinaceae; genus Pseudotsuga; species Pseudotsuga menziesii. The sequence continues at coordinate 69,165 of LPNX010268647.1, read as the reverse complement.
TACCAAATTAGCTATAGAAAACATAGATATAACCATTAATACACATCTCACATATAACATCAATCATCTAGGAGCTATGCCTTGTAGCATTGTCATCAAATAATCAACCATCAACAACATCAATCTTCAAATTTCAACATATAATAATTGCCATCAACAAACTCTAACAGTCTAGACTCTAACAGATAACATCAACCATGAAATGAAACAAAGCATCATAATATCATATTCAATACCAAAGAGTTGTAAGATCATAAGATGATAAGAATCAAGATGCAGTCAACAATTTAAAGTTCAAACTTCAAACTTCAAAGTAGGCCATAATGTTTAGAAAATAGGCCATAATAAACAAAAAATACATAGTATTATAATACTATCTACTAAGTTTTCCTCTTGCCACGAGAAACTTCCAAATTTTTTTCTCGTGTTCTAAGTGGAATAGACGCTGGTGGAAGTGATTGTAGAACACGAGAAGAAGATGAATGGCCCCCACGGATTGTCGAACGTTGTGAAGCTAAAAAAAACTCTTGCATCTGTAAACCTGCTGGTGGTTGGGGGTGGCATCTCTAATCTATGAATCGGATAAGGATCACCCTCATGATCACCCAATAGTTCATCCTCCAAGCGCTCTAATGCAATGGCTCCATCCTCCACATTAGCCTCCTCTGGATTGTTGTCCCAAGTCAAAAAAGTTCTATCAGTCTTGGCCGCTTCACAATAATGGGACAACAACCTCAAGTTGTAGTGCACATAAACCAAACTTTCGGCCCATTCTGTATTCAAACTATTTCTCTTGACGTTGTGGATGAAGTTGTAGGTGCTCCAACACCTCTCTGCAGAAGAACTATTGACAACCTGTGAAAGCACCCTCACCACCAATTTATGCAAATATGTGGCACCACTGCCATACATGTTCTACCGACGAATAGGATCCAACCTCTCTCGATCTTTGGTTGCATGCAAGGTACCAAAGACTCCATGTTCACTGATGTATTGGCTCAATTCACTCCGTACTTGAGCACACTCCTCTTCATCAGGAACCAACTTGTCTAATGCAAGCATATACCCATTTTGCACCTCTGGATCTGTGTGTGGTCTTTTCCTAACTCTACCACCAGGTGTAGGTTGGGCCAACCAAGATGGAGAATAATATTTTGGGGTAAGGACATAAGCAAGGGCATGGAGTGGAACATTCAAAAATTATCCCACCTTTTAACCACATGTTTATGAATATGGTCATACAAGATTGTATCTCTTTTCTCAACAATGTCTTTGATATGACCAAGCATGCTATCCATTTGCTCATACACCTCCCCAATCATCGGCTAATATGTATCTACAAAACGAATCATATTATAAACGGGCTTGGTGAACTGTAGAACATATTTAACCTGTGTCCAGAAATGACCATCAAGAACGGTGTCCTCCACATCCTGAAAGTCATGTCTATCAGATGCGCTTACAACTCCATCTTTCAATCCCTGTCGTGAATCACTTGAGACCATACTAGCCAATGCCTCTCTTACCTTCAAAAGCCTCCTGAAGGTGAGGTAATAGCTACCAAATCTAGTATTTGCAATCTTCAATAGCTCCAACCTAGAGTGATTGCGAAAAATATGGTGTGACATGCTATGATCGGTGATAAATTTTATCATTTTCTTACCTCTCTTGTACAAGGCACCAATCCATCGGTAACTAGGGTCCGTCATCTTAACAATATCATGCATCAAAAGGTTCAATGTGTGAACCAAACACCTTGACCAAAATATGTTGAGATCAGTGTTGCCAGAGCGTGGAAGCGAAGCGGGTGCGGGTGCGGAAAGCAG